>VDFB02135598.1:0-23721 GCA_007258455.2 Sequoia sempervirens | reverse complement strand
AAAACAAGAAAAGAGACTATAAAGGTCAAATAAATTAGAGAAGACAATAAAATATCAAACAAGAAAAGAACCAAAAATAACCTAAAAGGTAAAAGCGAATAAATAAATAATAAGAAACTTCAATGCCAAGGAAGAGAGAAATAGAGAGCGAGATCTAAGATTAAGAAAGAGGAAACATGAATAAAGAAAACCACAATACAAAACAAGGAAACAATTAAAAAATATAAAAACAAGAATAATGTACAAATTAAAATATACAATAAAAATAAATATAAGGAGAATTAAAAGAATAAGGGTGGGGGGAATAAAAACTATAAAGAAGAGAAAAGACTATAAGATATATAATAAAAATTAAAAGAAAAAGCAAGGGAGCACTAACCACAAAGATTAGAAGAAAGCTAAAAAAGGAAGAAAATTTGACAAGAGGAGAAAATAATAATAACAAGAATGCAACAACTAAAGCTAAGGAAAAAGTACAAAAGAGACAAGATAAAACAAGAAACAAAGAAAAAGAAGCAAAATTTATTTATTCGCTTTTACCTTTTAGCTTATTTTTGGTTCTTTTCTTGTTTGATATTTTATTGTCTTCTCTAATTTATTTTACCTTTATAGTCTCTTTTCTTGTTTTTTAATATTCTTGTGGTTCTTATTATTATATTATTTCTCTTCTATATTTATTATTAAGATTTTCATTAACCTTAGTTCTCAATGTTGGTTTGTTCCTTTTTTTCTTTTCTATTTTCTTTTGGTTTTTGGTTTTATATTCCTTTTAATTAATTGTTATTTTTCCTTATTTGGTGTTTTGTTCCTTTCCTTATTAGCTCTAAATCTTTCTTTCCTTAATTCTGATTTTGATTTATTGTTATTAATTAGTGGTTTCTTAGCATTAGTTTCTTTCAATTTTGTTGCAAATTTTCCTTCTTTGACCTTCATCCTTTTCCTTCTTGTTGTTTTTTTTGGGTTTTTGTGCCTCTCATCCCTTCTAGCTCTCCTCCCCTTTTATTTCCAAGTCTTCTATCTCTTTCTCATTTCTCTATCATTCTGCTTTTCATCCTGATGATGGATCATGGAGTATGATCGGAAACGTTGATGTAAAAACTAGCACACAGTTTATCGAGAAATCTTACTCACTAATTATAATAGTTTCATAATTTAATTTAATCATATTTGTTATATAGTATATATTAATTATAATGTAAATATATATTACCATCCTCCACCAAGGGCTCATATCCAAACTTTACCATTTTCACTCAGCCCTTTGCCCTCCTCGACCCATTACTGTTATTGATGCTTCCTGACCCACCTCTGTTGAAGAGGCCCTGGTTTCTTTTGCTCCCCCGTTGGCTAGCATTATGGACACCCCTGTCCCGAGCAAGAAAAAATGTATAAAAAACCCTACCTTGAAAGTTTCTCCTCAAGACACATCCCCCTCTCTGGGGCCCGTTGTGGAGAGCCAAGAAAAAAAACGCATAGCCCCCACCCCAAGAACTAAGGCCAAAGCCTCTAAGAAGACTAAATTATGGCTCCATTGAAAATTGACTCTAACATTGAGATCACTAAGGAGACTAATACCCCTCGCAGGTCAAATAGACTGGTTATCAAGTAAGAAAAAGGGAAGAGTTTTAAGGAGGTCTCAAATTCTGACAATGGGGATGAGAGCGAGAGTAGGAGTAAGGAGGAAAAGGAGGTGGGGGAGGAGGCTCTCTCGGTTTCTGCTAGTAGCTCCTCTCATGTTTCTGAAAGCCTTAAAAGGGTTCGTATCAGCATTAAAATCAAGGAAGTCAAGTCTCACGCCTCCATTATTGTGGAAGGTAAGGTTCCCATGGAGGAAGCCCATAGTAAATAGGATGATGTCTGGGAGGAGGTTGACAATCTAAAAAACAAAATCAAGGGTTTGGAGAAAAGACTACAGGATGTTACTCATTTTGCCTTGAAGATTATGCATAGGTTCGTGACTACGTTATGTTTGCTGCAGAAGGACAATCCTGCGAATGATGTAGAGGAAGAATCCATCAGCAAGGAACTTCTTAGGTTCCTCACTGAAGATTGGGCTACCATAACTTTAGTTAAGCCATGCAATGGGAAAAAAAATTAGTCTTTAGTGGGTTTACGTTTTTTGACTGGGATTGGCTAATTCAACCTTCGTTTATGTTTTGTTCCATTAAAGACATTGTTATTATGTTTATTTTCCTCCATGACTGGTATGACCCTTGGTGGTCTATATCTATGGTGGTTTTAAATCATGCTATCATGATGGACATTACTAGTAGATTTAGTTCGGTTGTTAGTTTTTTGGGTTTTTTTATATGATCTGCTTAGGGTGATGGTTTGGTTTTTAGACTTGCTGTTACTATGTTGTTAGTGTTAGTCTATTGTGGATGGCTATTGGTGCCTTGTATTAATGGGACAATACCCTTGTTTTGTTGCTTTTTATATCAAAAACATATTGTATTAAATTTGTGTGTTAATTGAATTTATACTATATAAATCTATACTACTTATTACCTATAATGAATTTATATTATATATAATTTAAATTAATTTACTAGGTTAATTAAATTTGTGCTATATACAAATATATATTTCTTATAATAAAACTACACTATTTTATGTTAGCTTCATTTTATCGAAGGATTATTGAACAATTTTATATATATTATAGATTTCTCTCTCTCTCTCATTCTTCCCCCTTATATATGTCCCTCTTTATATCCCTATCTCTCCCTCTCTCTGTCCCTCCATTATTGCAAACATAACATGATGTTGTTGGTAAAGGAGCCTGATTACATTCCTAATTTAGAGGTTTTATTACAATCATGTTTTGATCCTTGCAAGTGGATGCATAGTTGATTTGAAGCTATAACTTCTCCATTGAGACCTTTGTTTCATAAACAACATTTTTTGTTGAATGACCTATCAAATGAACAAAATTAGTAATTAGAAAATGTATGAAAAAAATAGACCAAAACTTATCCTAATTGACCTTCCACACTTCTTCGGTGTACCCATTGCACACTAAGGTGTGATTGCTAGTTTATATTAAGAGAGTTAAGAATTAAGGGGTATCCATTCTTCCAAAGTCTTTTGGGGCATGATCTCAACCTCATCTATTGTAACATACTTCACCGGACTTGAACCTTGGTGGATGGCCTAATCAAGGATCATACCATCACCCTCACCAATTGTATTCAATCAATTGAACCACAACTCTTATTTTACTTTTTAAATTAACTAAAAAATGTGATAGAAAGATACACCTTCAAAGAAAAATACTTTATTTTGTCCTTGTTGCACCTCTTTATTTTAATACAAATTTGATGACCTTAATAATATGTTGACTATTAATGATATTTATGACTAGCTTTAATGTGTAAAGATACTGTAATTATTACATATTAACCTAGGTTTATTAAATATATGTAATAATTACAAAGTATAATTTAGGCAAAATTGATAATTGAAAATGTTTTTTTTGAGAATTAAATATAGGAGTATTTGGGTATTTAATTTTTAAATCAATGGTGGGATATGGATGTTGATGGCTCATTGAATCAATTCATTACAATGTAAGAAATTAGTGATTATGTAGTGTTTACTATCCTTGGAACTTGCACAATCTTAGTATCTTTGTGGGTCAATCTCACAATTTAGAATTAATCTCACAGAGTGCAAATTTGATTTATGAGATGTAGCTTTAACTTGAAAAAATATAGACTACTTTGATTTGGTTTGTTTTGATCTTTGTTCACTAGTAATATGTATAAGGATTGGTGAGTTTTTAAAATATCTTAAGAAAATTGTCAAATTGTGGGGGTCAAATTCTCCTCAATCAAACCTCTTGAGAGACCGACTTTATGGGCTTGGGTAATCAAGAAAATGTGCAATAGTCTATATGCAAATTTTGATGCAAGTACAAGTTATTTTTGTGTTTTAAATCTAGATATTCTTAGGAATGCTCCTCATAATAGACATAATGCTTGTTATTTTGAATGTCAAATTAATGTCCAAATGAATGTCCTTAAATACCAAGACATGATGAATAATCACAAAAATGTTTTCTAAGTTACCTTCCAATGACTAGGACAAAAGGGTGAGATATGATATTTTCAATTTTAAGATGATTTTTGTGTCAAATATAATTTATGTGGGATCACTCTTGCACATTAAGAGATTAACTAGTGACAAAGAATACCATATTTGGGATAAAAAATAGATATATGGAAGTATGTGCTACTAATAAGGTAAATGTGTGAGAATAGGTGTAGAGGGTCAAGATAAGATTGAATTCATGAAAATGTATGTTGGTGATGGTAAACAAGGACATATCATAGGAATTAGGGAAGGAGAAAAACTTAGCACAAAAGTGTGCCACATACTAATTATATTGAGATGTTCCATCATTTAAATGTGTTGAAAAGTAAATGTGTCTTGGCATAGGTACACAAACTTCATCATTACATTTTATTCCCAATGTGAGATGCATATGAATTCTAAAATGAACATGTATTTCAAAGCATATGAGCTTTCAAAATCATGAATGAAAAGTAAATATTGAGAATAAAATTATATGTAGTCAATGTTAAATCATGGATCCATTTGATATCTTTATGTGGTTGTCATCCCCTTGGCATGCAAGCTCCATAGGAACCTACAAAACAATGAAAAATGTGCAATGAGTAGATTTTATCTAACAAGTGAAATATGCATAAAATACAAGTTGATTTTAATTATTTATGAAAATGAATAAATAGGAATAGAGAGAGTAGGGTTAAAAAATGTTTCCTACATGGAAAGTATTAGTTAATATTTAGCCTAATACAATGGCAGTAGGATGGTAATGCATATCAAGAATTTCCATGTCATGTGGTCTCGATCCATTTAGTCATGGTGATGAGTTTTTGTATAACATAAATCACAACCTAACATCTCAACATAGGAGTGGTAGTGATGATGAATGCCCCTCCAATTAGTTACATAACATGAGTGCAAGGAATTAAAGAAAAGAAAAAAATAGTACATGAAAAGTAAATGTAAGAATATAAATCATGAAAAGTAATTTAACAAGTGTGATGGACAACATTGTTTGACAAACAAGCATGCAATTATTGAATAATAGTCATGTAAAGCACATAAGTTAGAAATAATAACCAAAGTGTAAGGTTGAACCTAGTATGAGAAAATTGTAAGGTGAAAATAGCCCTAAAGGCACAATGCAAGTGACATTTGGAATTTGACATGGTGTGCTCAATGTCTTGGTACATGATAAGGAATTCAAGTGCATAGTGGGGTGGGCAAGGCCCCTACTGTGATAAGATAGATCTAAAAGCATAATCAAGCATGTGATTATAAAATGATATGGAGTGGGAAAGGGTTGGGGGGAGAGAGGGGTGGTACTATAATTCCACTAATATAAAAGGATGGGAAATGATAGCATAGTGGAGAATAGGAAAATCAATATACCCCTATTATAATAGGATAACTCTATAAGCATCATAAGATAATGAAGGCATGTATTACAGAATTTGGAAGGCATGGTACCCCTAATGTCATAGGATAATATGTCAATGAAATTATAATATGACAAACTAAGATGTAAGAAATGGGAATATCCACATAGGAGCAATCAAGGCATGAGATAATGACATGGTAAGGTGCATACAAAATATAATATAAGCATCATAATCATGTAATCAAAGCACAATAAAAATTATAAGCACAAATCATGGAAGCATAAGTAGACATAAGAAAGATATCATAAGCATGCAATCAAAGTATAGTAAATATCATAAGCATGCAATCAAAGTATAGTAAATATCATAAGCATAAATCATGGAGCAATAAGTAGAAAAACATGGAAATTATAAGCAATCATCATTAAAAATAAGCACAATGATGCACAATAATCGTAGAAGTATGATGAATAAGGGAAAATCAAAAAACAATGTACTAGGCATGAGGAAATATAATAATAAGGCATGTCAATGTATAACAATGAGCAAGGAGGATGTAATCATGTCGTTTAAGAAGGAAAGGAAATGTCCCCACAACTAGTGGAAAGGATGAACCAAGATATAGAAGGTGAAATGAAAATTTAAAGAACCAAAAATAAGACATAATTAAAAGGTCAAAAGGTAATAAGAAAAATGATAAAATGAAAACTAAAACTAGGAGCTACCACAATAGTGTGTCCCAATTATGAGACATCCTAATTTTTTCTTGAAATCAAATATTTTTTAGAAAATTCAATGATTTAATACTTGAGGGGTTTCATCTAAAGGTTTTAATTGATTAGGGTTAGATTAAAGCCCCTTAGACCAAACCCCCTTGGATAGAACCCCCTAGTCATAATCAAATCCTCAATAGAGTCTCCTCCACACATGTATAAAAATGATGGAAAAAAATCAATACAAGAATTGTTCCAAGTAGTAGACATGAAGGATGTGGGATAGAAAACACATGTGTTGACTTTTTGGTTAATGCCTCTTTTGTTAAGATTAGTGAAATCCAAAATTTTATATTGTTGAGCTAAAGATCAAGGATGGGAGACTTTTGGAGGAGAAGAAAACTCAAAATTTATTTCCAAAGGAGATTGTCCAAGACTCAACAAAAAATGTAGTCTTTCTCCCATATTTGATATCCCCAAATTTATGATATCACCCTTGTACAATGAAGAATGATGGTAAAGAAGAGTGGTTTTTTCCTATTCCTAAGGTGGACATCTTTATATCACCCTTGTATAATGAAGAATGATGACCAGTAAAGAAGAGTAGTTTTTTCCTATTCCCAAGGTGGACATCTTTGATGAAATGGTGTTGGACACCATTTAGAGAATAAAATTTGATGAATTATTTGATAGCCTAAAGGAGGAAGTAAGTTCTTGGAGGGATCAATATTTGATCCATGAAATGAAGTTCTAGCTATCTTGGAAATTACCTTCATTGAAAATAAAACAAATTTGACTATTTTCCCATGATTTGAAAATAAAGTTATTGTAAATAGAGAAGGGAAAGTATTTTATCATATGGTTTCATCCTTAGTTCTGCATACAACACAATTTGTTGAAGCTACCTCTAGAATATTATAGTAAGAGAATGAGAAGAACTAGGTTGAGTTGGAAATACACAAGTGTAAATTAACTGATGAGGAATAACTTGTAAATATGATTAGTAAATAGTTGAGAAGCATGAAAAGAACGACCTTACTTCCTCCCCTAGTTTTAGCAACTTAGATATGTACAATTATTACAAAATCAAGTGAGCGGACTTAAGGAATTGGTTAAGGAGAAATATGTAAAGGCCAAGAAAAAATTGAAAGACTTGTTAAATGGTTTTTTAACAAAAAATTCTATAATTTTATCACCATTACAAATGAATTATGAGAAAGTTATACAAACATACTCATTTCCCCAATGAAAATACTATTTCTAACTCCTAATCTTAATAAAATGAATGTTTAATTGATACCTATGATGTTCACCATCATAGGCATCTATTAGAATGCAATGTATACCTAATAATTCTCATAAGAAATATGAGATATCCATGAGGCATGCAAGTTGTTACAACCAATTGATGTCATTATGGACAATTTTTAAACTAGATCTTGAGGAGAAAATTTAAGAATTCAAAACCTTGAAAAGTTTGGCAATCCAAATGTTGAAGATGATAGTGGAACAAACAAAACCATGTGGTGATAGAGTGATTATTTCCATAATTTAATCCCTATCTTTGTCCACGGAACACTCCTCAATATTGACTAAGTGGACCCATCCTACATACCATATACGTGGATAAAATTATTTCCTTATCTAAGGTAAATGTGAATAGTTTCATTAAGAATGTCAAGGTAATACTAGATGAAAAATATTATATGAGCATGACTAAAGTTTCTCAAGGCCATAATTGGTACTAACTAGTTGGTTGATGAAGAGTGGAAAATATGGGATAGAAAGTTCTAAGATAGATATTGATTAATTAATTAAATTATATGTTTATTCTTTATATCCTTTGAAATTATCTCATGGAGGTATAAAAGCCACACTAAGTAACATCAAGATATTATAAATATTAATTAAGGAACTATTGATAATATAAATGAAAATTTTGTTCAATCACATTGCTAGGAATAAATCATCTCCTTAGAAGAATACATGGAGGTTACACTCTATAAGTTATTTCTATTTGTAATTTATCTAAAAAAGGATGTACCATACAGTGATGTGATTAACACTACATTGGACTTCTAGATTTTTTTATGCATGTAATGAGTATGCTATCAACTCAAGAGATGACAAATGATATATTTATTTGACCATCCTTTCCAATCCCCCGGGCCTATTATATTTGTTAAACATAGAACTATAATGAAATATAATAGATATTAAGATACATATTTACACTATATAAAGGATGTTGATAAATTTATTTCTCATAGCCTTTGGTTACATAATGGATATTTCTTTTAGTAATTATATATTACTTTTAGTAATAAGGAAATTGACAATTTAAGCTAGGATTATTATAAATTTTGCATCCTTTGGGGTATGTATTATGATCTTGAAAGCTAGTATTTAAATTTTATTTTTTTTCCCTCGGGTTTCTTTAGTTTTTCAATGGTGAATTCCTCTATAATAGTCAAAATAAAAGATTTTGGAGGATGTGTAAGTCTATGCTATCTTCAAGGATATACTTTATGAGAATGATGTAATTTAATTAGGTGGTTGCACTATTTAGGATGGAGGTAGGAAAATGCTAGCTTTCAAAGTAGGCAAGCTTGTTAAAGTGATCATTGAGCTTTTAGAGCAGTGTGGTGCAAATTTCCTTCTTTCATCTATGATATGTATTCTAAATCAAAAATAAAATTGATCCTTATAGGATGGCCATATTAAAAAAAACTCTCCTAAATATTCCTCAACACATGTGCCCCATCAATAAACTTCCCATCCTTCTTATTTTTTTAAAGAGCAAAGATTTTGTAAATATAAAGTTATATTTTTAAAATGTAAAATTCAAATGACAAGTGTCAATCGTTCTTATGGGACGAGAATTATCATTTGATAAAGTTATAGGCCATTATATAAAGGGTTGGAAAATCTTTGAAAGGTGTAATAGACTTATCTAATTAATAAAAGAGTAGAAAATTAAGTCATTGTCAAGCTTATTTTTGTTGACTATTTAATGCATGTCTTCTTTTGAGAATTCACTGTCAAACATAGTTTCATTCTAATGTCTCTATTATCTCCATTGTTTTATCATAGACTTCAATAAATGGATGTTTCTAGGTACACCGTTTTTGTATTCATGTTATTTGACACTCAATTAATTTTATAAATTTACTTCTATTAGTAATTCATCTTAATATGAAGTATATTTTTCTTTCCATATGGTGTGCTTGTTATTTCCAATGGATTACTACGTAGAATTTGTATTTTCTAGGTCAAATGGAATTTGATGGTGTAAGCCTTGCAAGATAAGACCTAATGAATTATAACACTCAATAAATGTTGCATATTTGAATGGCTTACACTTTTCTTGCTTTATAGATTTTAATCTATGAATTCACTTGTAAAAGTCTCCTTTATTTTCACCTTCTTCCACTTCCTATTGCAACAATGCTAGTGACATTCACCAAGTCGTCTTTATTTATTTTTGGAAATTTCAAAGCTCCAAATTTGCTTTCAAATGATATTATTGCATTTATTTGATAAACTTAAATTATACCCAAATATTTATGAATAAATTGAATGGAAATTAATGCATCAAGAGGGAATGTGAGAAATTAATACTTTAAGCAGGAAAGTTCTTGCGAGAATTTCAATCAAATGTGTTAGTGAAGATGGACATCAAATTTTGTATGCAATAACACTTCCACATGTAAAATCCATAAACTTTTCCCAAAATACTCCTCTTTATTTCCTTTATGAAAACTTGCACTTCAAGTATATAACCAGATGTGAAGTGTGAATGTTCACTTCAAACATTCCATTTTGCATGAAATTTACACAATCTTCCCATATAATTTCTTATGGGAAACTTTAAATAATTTGAAGTGCAATTCAATGCTTTATTTAAATGGGGTTAATTTTTTTCAAAAACGACATTTCTAAAATTCTTCAATAATTGAAATGTTTGCAAGGAAGTTGAAGGAAACAAGATGATTTTGAAGGGTAAAATCATGTTCAATTTAACATTATATTTTTACAAGAGCCTAAGTGTAAAGTGTTTCATGATATTTTGTGCCTTGCAAAGTCAATATGACCATCAAAATATGCAAGTGAAGTAAACAAGATGTTCAGTTGGTAAGGTAAACTTTGTAGCTTCATTTCTTCCTTCTAAGATAAAATATTTTGACAAACTCTTAAAAGGAGCTTAAGGTAATTTTGATCACCCTCATAAGGAAAGATAATTTAATACACCCATTAAAATAAACACATTTTACTAGACTGACCAATGAGTGAGATACGAGGATTGCTGACATTAGGAACTAGCCTAAAGCTCAAAAAATGGAATTCTCAAATTTTCAAAAGCAAAATAGAGTGTGTTGTGAAAACGCACAAGTTTATTAGGGTGATAACCACCCATTACAAATAGGTGTACTATATGCAATAAATTTAGAGGATATATGGAGCTCGTACTAATACTAAGTTATATATGTATATCAATTTTTTAAAAGCATAGTTCTATACTGTTACATGAATTTCTTTTGAGTAGTAAGAAGATTTTTTTTTATTTACACTCTTTCAAAAGTTAAAGAGTAAATGTACTTAAGTGAAGTTGATGCATTAAATCTATCAATATAACTTTGATAGAAGTGAATATAAATTGGTGATCATAATTTATTATATATCAATTTTAACAAAGCAAAGCTCTAAGTAAGCAAGTAGCTAATATTCTTGGTTATATGAAAAACTGGATATTATGAAAATATATGATACATAATAAGATAAGTGAGAACATTAACAAAATTTAAAAAAACATATCATTGAATATTTTTTAATCATTTTGATGTAGGCCTAGTGTATATAAAAGGTATGGAGGTGTTAAGTAAGACATAGAAGGATCATTTGAATCATATATACTAAAATGCTAAAACAAATACTATAGGCCTATATTAGAAACCTTAAACTAAAATGCTAAAACAAATACTATAGGCCTATATTAGAGCAATAGTCAATGCCAGATTAAAAAAAGGCAGATACATGTTGATAACGACGTGCATGGTAATGTTGATTAGGACAATTCAAGAAATAATGTTGATAACGACGTGCATGGTAATGGAAGTACGAATTCATTGTATTCAATTAAAAAATAAAAAAAGGGCAATCAATTCAATTCATAGTAAGCTGCTCTCAATTGTCTTCCACTAAGATCAGACATCAGCATAAATAATGTTGATAACGACGTGCATGGTAGGCTAATGGACTGACTCCACCAAGTACGAATTCACTGTATTCAATTAAAAAATAATAAAAAGGGCAATCAATTCAATTCATAGTAAGCTGTTCTCAATTGTCTTCCTTTATAGATCAGTAGAAATTGACATAAAAGAAAAAGGCAAAGGGAGGGACAAGGCATCGGCAGCAAGTGGGAATGGGTATTTTTCTTTAAAGACCAATAAACTCTCCTTTTTATATATGTAGAGGAATTCTATTAATAATTAAATGAGGTTGATGGGAAATAATGTCTATAAAGAATGAAAATCATAGATCATATTGAGTTTGTTTATAACTTTTTACTTTGATTTATGAAAAAGGAATTGTTACAGAAAAATGTTAGAAAATGTCAAAATTTTAAAGAAAACAAAATAGTAGAGTTTTAAGTTGATGGAGATCTTTTAAGATTATTTATATTTTGTTTGGAAATATATAATAAGGGCATAGTACAAAGTTAAGAGTCATAGCAAGGCCCTAACCTTCTAATTGACAGTGAATTTTTTTGTTATGGACCACCTCTTCCTCTACACTTATTTTTTACTTACACAAATAGGCTAATGGTATTCAATAAAGATAATTATCTAAATGATTGTTATTTCTTGATTGGCTCTAATACCATGTTAGAAATTAAAATCTTAGGTTATTAATCATAAAAAAATAATATTTAAGATAAATAAAATGAGAATTACAAGATACATAGATTCAACACATTACACAATATATACACAGGGAAAACTCTTCCAAGTAGAAAACTCCGCTAAACATTATTTCATTATAAACACCTATAGAATGGCCTATTAAACCTAGATTGAACATGAGGAACCACTTATCCTCACTTTTGCATGACCAATAATACCTCTTGTACATAGTGATAGGATTTGTTATTTATCTCCAAATTTCCATGCACTCAATGAGAGAGAACCTCCTTAAATATGGAAGAAGGGGAAAAATTTATTTGAAAGAATATTAGTCACACTATTCAAAAATTACTATTTTTAAATAATTAATAATCTAATAATTTACTATATTATTTATTATTTAAAATAATATATGCTTTATAAAAACATATAATATGGATAAGGTTTTATAACCATATAGTAGAACAAAAAAATGCTATAAGGGTATTACCTTTAAAAACATTATGTTCTAACAACAATTCAATGTTTGGCCAAAGAATTTCTTGAAAAAAATCCATAACTAAAATGCTTAGGAAGAGACAAATCATAAACTGGGATGTTGAACTCACTAAATTTGTCCAAACTTTTCAAAACCATTCCAACTATTTTTCTCTTCATACTATTGTTGTCATATTGTTTTTTTTTTAATAAAAGCTAATAGCCTATATATATTATTTATTTATAAATAGTAGTTACAATATGTCTTTACACTTCAAAATTGATCAGACTATGATCAAACCTTTTTGCTACCATTTTCTACTGTAAGCATACTTATAGGCCTTTCTGTTGTATACATAGACATGAGCATTAGGGATGAAATTTTTCAAAAAAAAGTATATGCTGCAAATGCAAAAGCCTGGAGGAGACATATGAAATTGTATGATGCGAAGATTTGCCCAGGTAGAAGTATGTGCATACCAAAATGTTGCTTAACAGAACCAAAATCCCTTTCATTCATTGCTTACCATCTGCTACTTGCATACCAAAATGTTGCCTAATAGCACCAAAAAACCCTTCCATCACCGCTTTCCATCTTCTCCTGCAACCATGGCTATCGATTGCTTCTTCATTTTCCAAACCAAAAAAGAATTGTTAAGGCCATCGCCTTATTCTTCCATCTGCATTATATCCATTGAGTTCTCACCTTGCACTTCATTTCCCTCTTCCATATTTTGAGAGTTGGCACCGAAATACACAGAGGTAAATTTTGTGGTACCTCTTGGGATGTAGGAGGAGCTCTTTCTAGCTGATGGTGGTTAACAGAGGCGACTGCATGGTAACAATTATGATGTAGAAGGAAAGAAACATAATGGTACTTCTCCCTAAAGCATTCAGACATCTCCCTTCGGATGATAGTAAAATGTCTAGCAATGAGTTCAAATGGAACCTAGTGGCTATTAACTACTTTAAAAAGTGGGTGGTCATCCCTAAAATATTGATATTGTAAAGTTTGTCACCAATTTTTTTCCGAGATACATAGTCATAAGGTTTGACATCCCACAAACAATAATTATAAATAATTCCATGTCTTGCAATGTAGGATATTTTATCAACCTATGCAATAAGTATGATATAACTTTTAATCATTCACCACCTTACCATCCTTAGGGAAATAGTGAAGCTAAGCCTAGTAACACAAAATTGATGATTACTATCAAAATTACCTTAAAATAAACTAAGAGGAGGTGGGATTAAGGTGCTGCCACAAATAGTATGTCCCACTTGTGGGACATCCTGATTTTTGCTTGAAATCACATATTTAAAAAATAAAATTAATGATTTAAGTCTTGATGGTTTCCATATAAAGGGTTTTAATCAAAGACGGCTAGATTAGCCCCCCTTAGATCAAAACCCCTTGAATGGAACCCCCTAGTCTTAAATCAAACCCTCAATGGAGTCTTCTCCACACCTATCAAAATGCCAACAAAAAATCAAGTTTTCTTCATCTTTTGGGGGATCAAATGAAGTCATTTAGAAATTCCATTTTGTAAGTATGTAGCCCTTATTATAAGTTTTCTAAAAAATAGAATTTGAATATATTTGATTTGATTATTATATTAATTGTATATTTCTTGTGAACATAGGTTTTTCACCAAACATCAAGGTATTTGTTTCACACTTGCGAAAAATAAAAAGATAGAAAACAATATTATAAAAAGTATTTATGCCCTACATATTGATGTCCTTATTTCACCATTTTTTTTAATATATACATTTTTTTATGTGATATTGAATAAACCTATGCATAAATTATATCTAATCTTACTTCAAAAATTAATAAAAAATAAAATATGCAACAAAAATTTATGATTTTTTTGTGCACTAGATATTGGTGTTACTAATCTAAGTTTAAGAATTTATTATTTTATTACAAGTTTTATTAAAATTTTAGGTGATATCAAATAGATATCACTTTTTAAAAATGTTGATAACTATTAAAAATAAGTTGTTAAAGCTTACACAAAAATATTCACAAAACATCTTTTGATTCAAAAAATATATGTTTACAATCTACATAAAAATCTAAAAAAAATACTAGTTCACATCATCTTCAAAATCTTAATGGTTTAGTTGATATAGGGGAGAGGGCCCAATAGTGGTGCACCCTAACTTTATGGGTCGACATAGCAATGAACATGCAACATTGACATTAAAAAAATATATCCCGAATGGCCAGGGACGTGGACAATTCAAATATTTTGTTTCACCCGCATAGATTGAGAAAAAAGGTGTCATCAACATGCTTTTTGTTGAGGGGTCATAATAGACCCCCAAAAAAAAGTTAGACCAATAGTGGTGCATTAAGTCTTGTTTTTTAGTGTGTCAATGTGGCATCATATGATTTGTTGCTTTTTGAATGTAATGGACATATTTTGTTCAACTATTAGGTCCTCTCTTGCAATTACTAGTTCCATACTTTTAAAATTTTGGGCTTTGAATGTACATGTACTATGACAACTATTGGTACCCGCACCACTATTGGACCCTCTCCCCTAGGTGGTAAAAAGTGAAAATATGATTAAAAAATGTTGATTTCAATGTACCACTTTGACCAAAACATGGGACACACAATTGTGGATTGGCCCATTAAAAACTAAAAAATGTAGTATGGGTAGATGGAATGATTCCCAAGAAATCCATTGACAAATCCCTATTTGAGTTTGTTTATGGACTTGATGCAATTATGAAAATGAACCTTAATATCCCTAAGAAATGGGTTATGGGGAGTTAAATTCCATGACCCATATATGCAACTAGTTAAATAAAATTGATGGGTAGAGAATAGAGGCCAATGCTAAAAATATACAAACGCAAAAGAAGGTCAAATTTTTATTTAATAGAAAGACATGGCGTAGAAATTTACAATTGGGTGGTTTTGTTTTAATACGAGATTCTAGAATATAAGATAAGGGTACAAATTGTAAATTTTGAGCTATTTGGTTAGGCCCATATGTCATTGAAAACTTTTTGGAAGTTTAAAAAAATCCGAGGACTTTGGTAGGAGAATTCTTAGAGATGCTTGTGTATGGGAAATATATAAATATTTACCTCTCTTGAAGATCATTCTACAATTCACTATATTATAAAATTATCTTGTTTTCACTTATGTAGTTGTGATTGTTCTTATACTCATGATTAAGTGTGTGTAAGTGTTCGTATCTTTTTTGTTATGTTTCCCACTTAGTGGTTTTCTCTCCCAAAGTTTTAATATTTTTTTATTCATCTATAGGAAGCATACATCCCCAAATATGACACATTGTTGACATCTCTCTTGGTTATAACCATGAATTCCATAGTGTGGTGTCACAAAATTTACATGTACATGTTTCTCCCTTATTTCATAAGTATTAATAAGAAAAAACCTTAGAGTTTAAGTGTTTGAAATATTTCATTTCATGGATCTCTCACCTATATTATGTTTTTATTTGACATAATGCACTAAATCTTTGGTATTTATGTATCCTCATTGAACCACCTATGTTTCCCACTTAGAGGTTTTCTCCCCCAAAGTTTTCTAGTTTCTCATTCACCTGTAGGAAGCATACATAGCCAAATATGACGCATTGTTGGCATCACTCTTGGATATAACCATGAAGTATAGTATGGTGTCATAAAATCTGCATGTACATATTTCCCCTTATTTCATAAGTTGTAATAAGAAAAAACCTTAGAGTTTAAGTGTTTGAAATATTTTCATTTCATGGATATCTCCCCTATATTATATTTTTTTATTTGAAATAATGCACTAAATCATTGGTATTTATGTATCCTCATCAAACCAGTAAATTAATGAAAATAAATAATTTGGCTAATATTTATAGGAAGTATTATCATTTTTATATGTTTTTTAGCTGCCAAATTCCAAGCTAGACAAAAATGAGCCTCACTTATTACCATTCCCCAAGGATAGGTTGAGCCATTGAGTGAAGTATACTTTGAAATGTGCTTTCAAGAGGCTTAGCAATGCTTATGCAATCTTTTGGGCATAGAAGTAGATGATAGGATAAATATAGGGATGCTAGCCTTTTGTAATGAAAATCAAAACATGTATGCAAATATTTTTTTTGATTATAGATATTTCTTAGCAAAACACTTGCATAGTGACTTGGTTTCATTAAAACATTCTTCTTTCCCCATCATTGATAAAAAAAAATAGTTAATTTTATTTTACCTATTGTTTTTGTCTATGATGTATGACTTTTTGAAAATGCTTTGGCTACGTGGTTGAAATTATAGATAGTGGTGAATAAAATCCATTGTAGTTGTGGAAAATGCACCTATATATGAGTCAATATCATGCTTAATATAAAAATTGAAAATTTATTTGTTACACCTGTGATAAGGCGGAAATACTTATTAGAAAATGAGCAACAAACAAAAAGAGTGCAAATAATAACTACAAAAACCCTACACCTCAAGATTGGCCTAATGATTAACTTAACTAAGAAAAATGAAAGATTTCACCTTGTTGAGTTGTCCTTTGGTTGACCCTTCGATCTTTGATGTTGTATGCTCCTTGGATGGCAAGATATGCAAACTATGAGATGAGATGAAGATGGAAAGATGAGTGAAAATAGATGCAAGTATGAAAATTTGGCTAAGTATGGTTCAAGAAATTTTTTTGCAAGAGTTTGGCTAGCATGAATGATCTCTTTCTAAATGAAAGCAAAATAGGGGGTATTTATAGAAATTTTGGAATTATCTAGGGAAATGGATGGTTGAGACTGAGCCACCAAGATCAAAATGTAGGGCTAAGGTGAGTTGAGAACTCACAAGCCCTCTCATCTTGACATGTGGCATGTGAACTGGCTTGAAAAAGATGATGTGGACATGAGTTGGAAGGAGAGTACATGACATGGAGGTAGTATATAGTACCTTAGAATTGGAAAAGATCTCCTCATAAAGGAGGTCCTTGTCCCCATGTAGGTGAGAGGACATGTGAGGAATTAAAAATTCTTCAAATATCCTCATGGGGATGATAAAAATAATTTTAAATTCCAAGGAATGCATTGGGGGATTAAATGTGAATTAAAAATTCACATAGGGAATGGGGTGCCTTCTTCAAAAAGAGAAAACTTTTAATAAGGTTGACTTATGACACATTCCATAAATGACATGGGGATTAGGCTGACCTAATCAAGTGATTAAAGTTGTGCAAGTACTTGATTAGACAAATTAATGACAGATTAAAGGCAAGTGGGAAAAGATGGAGGATGTGACCTTAATGATGATTAGGGGTGTGCACATCTTAATCATAAATTAATTATGATTAAGAAAGAGGGTTAGATTGTTAAGAGGGATTAGAGACCAACTTGCAAAAGTTGGAGGATGTGACAATGAGAGAGAAAGTGAGGAATTTAAAAATAAATTTAAAATTCTAAGAGATAATATGACTAAATTAAATAAAGTGGTATATTTATTTAATTTAGAGAGGAAAGAGGGGAAAAATATTTATTAAATTAAATACTTTGGAAACCTTATGGTGGGCATGAAATATAATTAAATGAGTGATTTAATTAATACCAAAAAGAGGACAAATTAAATGATCAAAGATGATTATGAGACAAATTTGACCATATGGAAGTGGTCAAATTTATATGTCTACAACACCTATGATAAAATATTATGTTTTGTTAGACCAAGGGCTATCAAATGAAGTTTAAATATTTCTCAAGTCATTCCAAATGGCACTTTATGGGAAGAGATAGCATATTTGGAGTGATTGATAGCTTTTCTTGAGAAGTATGGTAAAAATACTATAAGGAGCCATGGTTTCCCATTGCATCATACCTCCTCATGTTCTTGACAAAATTTCTCACCTCAAAGAAATGAGATAGTTAAATTCTTTAGATTTTAAAATTTTCAAAACTGTGAAGAAGGCTAGACTCATTCCTCCTATTATGGAGATTGAGAATGAATTTTAAATTTACAACATAGAAGGCTTTCAAAATTGTAGATGATCTCCACATATATTATTATATGAATGTGGAATACCATAGGGAGGTTGATCTTGAAGGTGCTATCGATAAATTGAGAAAGAACATTAGAAAGAGCAACTTCCAATAGTGTGTCATGAACAAGAAGATTAAATAAAAATTTATAAAATAGACATGGGGATAATTATTCTTGAGAAAAGGTGGATTTAAATTAAGTATAAATAAATCAAAATAAAGGAATTTGATCTAGATTATAAAGAACCATTTCAAAATATTGAGGACTCCTTTGAGAAAACTAAGAAAATGCTAGAAAATGTAGAACAACATTCAAGAGTACTTAAGCCACTTGTATTGATTTATTTCATCACCAAATTCCCATGTTTTTTTCCTTTTTGTTAGGCTTTCCTACTATATGAGCCCTATCCACACCAAGTGAATCACTCATTGAGGAAGCACAAGATAGGGATAAGAAAATGGATCCCCATGAAGTAATTGGTAAGCCATGAAATAATCCCACTTCACCAATGACATCCACCATAATAGTGTAAAATTAATTAGTGTTATCATCAAAGAAATATTAGAATAGTGTTATGACATTAGTTTATTATGATGTGATTGAGTATATAAGAGAGGTTGACCCCATAGAAGAAGGTCTAGTGTTACAATTTTTTAAGCTTGCAAAAAAAACCAAAATTTATATGCCTTACTCAAATCTAACATTTAAAATGTAAGAATTACTCCAAGTAGTGGAAATGAAGGATGTGAGATAGAGAGAATGTGACAAATTTTTGGTTGATGAATATTTTTGTTAATATTACCTAGGGAGTTCCAAAAAAAATTGTCTCTAAAGATAAAGTAGAAGAGACATTTGGATTAGAAGAAACAAAATTGATTAGAAGAGGAGGGTGTCCATAATTCAACAAAAAATGTCTTCCTCTTATATTTGATATTCTTGTTGATACTATCACCCTTGGACAAGGAGGAACAATGGTAAAGAAGAGTGGTTGCCTCCTATTTCCAAGGTGGACCATCTTAGATGTGATAGTTTTGGACACCATTCAAAGAAGAAATGATGAATTATTTGATAGCCTAGAGGAGTAAAGTAAGTTCTTAGAGGGATCAACATTTGATCCATGAAATAAAGCTTTGGATTTATGTAGGAGCATCCAAAGTATAAGAGCATTCTTGCATAACCCAAAAATATATATATTTTTTAATTTTCAATAAGGTCTTATGTGGGCTAATGTTGTGTGGGAAATTAATTATTTTAAATTTCCAAATATTGTAATATTTCATATGTTAGTCTATAATTATAACTTTTATAATTATTTACTTTAGTAAATGTTACAAAGGCATAAAAGGGGAAATATTCTCTTTGGGAATTTCATTTCTTGGTGGGGACCACTTTGTAACCATGCTCTTACATGTTGAATTACATGATTTTCATGCATTTGCATTTTGGGAAACTAGCTTTGCATGTTGGTGCATGTTCATATTTGGAGCCATCGGTGCCATCGGGAAGTTTAAAATTTTCTAGAATTGACCAGATTTCATTTGCCATGAGTTAGGTGCCCATCTAAGGTTCATATGAGCATTTAGTAATTTTAATCATTTATTATGATTTCTCCTCAAGGTGGGCATGGTTTTTCCAAGGAGTTTTTTGGCATGTTGTTTAGGAAACCATAGTGGTTTTCTCATTCTAAAACTTTATATTATAATGCCTTGTCATTTGGGGAGAGGGCTTTGGAGTTTTTACAAGTTGAGATGTGGAGATGTAGGATTTTGAGGAGGATGTATGACTCCATGATTGCAGATTTTTGAATATAGAAATCCCATGTATGAAGGGAGCTTGTAATCTTCCATGTTTGTAATCCATTTCAATTTAAAATAATATGATATATGTTGTTTCCTTCTTACAATTTGTTGTGTGGTTGTTTGTTTCAGATTTGGGGGCATAGTTCTTGGAGAAGGAGACCAAGACTTCATGTTTTTGCAGGTTTGAAGGTTTTTGAATAGCAACAAACAAACTTTGAGGTTGCAAGTTTATTATAGCAGATATTTCTCATTGAAGATTGTAGATTGAATGAGCTAGAAGCTACAAGAAGGGGATAGATTGAAGGAGGTCAATTTGAGATTGATCTTTTCTATTTGTAACAAACTTATATCAGTCATATTTGATGTCTGTAATGGTTTCCATCAACCCATATGGATGCAAACAATCTGATCTTAGATTTTCTATGTTCTACATGTAATTTCATGAGATTTTGAATAAAAAACAATAGTTACTTCTTGCAAATTTATGAGTTCTTTCAAACCATTTCTAAGTTGCATTTTTAGAATGTTGGAATTTGTGTTTGAGGGTTGGATCCTCCTACATTGGTGGTATCAAAGCAGGATTTCCTGAGTGTGTATGCAAAAGTGTTGATGTGAGGTAGTTTACACTAGGACTTGGGGGTGGAGTGTTTAGGATTTGTAAACAAATCGACGAGTGAGGCAGTTTACATGTGTATAACTTGAGGGTTTTAAATTTTTTTGTTAAGGATTTGTGAGGCCTTAAGGATGGAAAAGAGTAATAATAAAATGATGTTTTCCATTAGATGGATTCTAAGGATTCCTAGGCTTGAGAAAATAAAAGAGAGACAACAAGAAGAAATAAGAGTTGGGATGATAGAATTGTAGCAACAAGTGGATGAATTAAGAGAAGAGATTGAAAGGAGAAAAAAAGAAAAGAGAAAAGTTGAAGGTAATTTTGATTGAAGGAAAGAAAGAATTTGATGTAACAGAGTGTCATGGAAGTGGCGTGCAAAAGAAGAAGAGGATGAATATGAAGAAGTTGATGAATTTGAAGCTGAGGAATATCTATTGGAAGACATGGAGAATGAAATTTCAAAGGAGATTGTAGAGTTGTACAAAGAGTCAAATGAGGTGGACAAGGACACCATTCTTTGGGATATTGTCAAGTAAATAGTGGTACTTGAAGCAAATTTGAAGAATATCAAGAAAGATATTCTTGATTATGTATGGAATATCTAGTTGAAAAGAAGGGAAGAAGCAATAATGGAACATGAGAGGCTAAAAGATGAAGCCTTGGAAAGAGTTGGTGCTATACTTTTTGAAGATGACAAGGCCACATTGGTCACTGTATACAACAAGGAGATGAGAACCAGGCAAAGAATCAGGGTTCTCATGGGAAAAGATCAAAATGACTTGGAAAGAATCCAAAAGGAAATTAAAGAAAAAGTTGAGGAGACTGTCCAAAAGCTTAGACTGCTTCCAATAACTGAAGAAGTAAATGATGAAAACAATGTAGAATTACACAATGATGATGCTCAACATGAGAAGGACATGGATGAGGAAGCTACAACAGATAACACCCCTATGGAAGTGGAAGATATGATAGAAGAAAATAAAGAAGAGGTAATGATCAAAGAATACATTGTGAAGGAAAATGTCACATACACTCCTCCGATACAGAATACTAAATTCCCTCCTCTAGAAAACATAGATAGCATTGTAAAGGTAGGAAAAAAAAAGATAGTGAATGCAAAAAAAGGTGATGATGGAGAAAAGACTGTTGATGAGGAAGGTGAAGAGCATGGAGAGGAAGAAGAAGAGCATGAAGAGAAGGAATGAGAGAATAAAGAGGAAAAAGAAAACAAATGCAAGGATGCATTTGGAGATGCTAAAAAGTGTGAAACTACTGACTCTAGGAAGGCTTCAGAAGAAAAGGATAAGGCTGTGGAGACTACAAAATCTCTTGGTGAATCTTCTAACTCCTCCAGAGATTCTTTGAGAAATTTATTTAAAGTGTTTGGCCTAGATTTCAACCTATTGTGCCCTCTCAATTGCTACAACTATCAATGAGTCAAGGTAATGCTGAGCTTAACAATATTAATCCTATTCACAAGCTATAACTAGGAGACTAGTTCCATTCATCCGTAAGAAAGGAGATTATTGAAACCCATCAAACAAGTGAAGAGCTAATGGATGAGGCAATGAAAGTATTTTTAGAGATCATACCTGGATCACATGTGGATACCACACTCTTTGGTATGGAAAAATTTAAGATTTTAATTGATTCATTCAAATATTATGCATCCAGACTTAAGGAAGAAGCAGTAAAGGAAGTAAAAAAGAGATTGAATGATAATAAAATGACAAAGATGATAGAGAAGTGTGTTGTTGCACACAAGAAACTTTTCTGAACTATTAAAATATATTGAAAGTAGTGTAGGTGAGGCGAAGGTAGTATTACAATATCTAGCATGAAGTGGCTTGAAGCCACACAATTCATAAAGGAGATGGACTCTATTTAGTCACATATTGATGCCACCTCTGGTGCATATGACCCGATTGTTGATCTAACTAGTGTCACAAGTGTAAAATTGAGGAGCTTCATAAGAAATTTTACCAAATTCAAGCTCAAAAAGAACATATCATACTAAAGTTTGGAGAGGTTGGGGATATAGTCAATCCTCTCTAAGGCACTACTTAGTTAAGGCAAGGAAAAAAGGATGAATCTGGTACTTACTTCATCAGAACAAGGAGAAGAACTATTGCTAGAATTTGAAACTCAGAACAGGCTTCTTGCAAAAGCCAAATGAGAATGGGAAGATAGTAGGCTAGCTTGCGAAGATCAGGTGAAGAAGTTACAAGCATTAACCACCTCCGGTTGACTCATATTTCATGTTTTTATGCATTTACATTTAGATTCTTTGTACATATGTGGACATATAAGTTATATTTCAGTATATTTTTACTCTGGTACATGAATCAAGGTGATTCAATTCTTTTTAAAAATGTGTATATATCGCTACATCATTTAGGGGGAGTTATGGTAATGGATCAGAATAATGTATATAGGTGCCCTTTGCCCTTGATGTCAAAGGGGGAGAGATTTAGAGAGAATTTAGGTATGTTTCCATCAATGACAAAGAGGAAGACTTTTGGAAGTTTGAGGAGATTATCATTGATGATGCTTGTCGGCAACATGAGCATGTAGAATGTACATAGCAATATAATACAATGTTTTCATTGATGTCAACATTATTGTGGACTATTTTAATTAATTCTAACATGTTTTGAGGTGTTGAGGAAGTCATTTGTACAAGAAGATTTGGTTTGAAATGTTCAGTAGTATGAAAATTTGACTAAGTGTCAGAACTACTTGTGC
>VDFB02135597.1:0-21445 GCA_007258455.2 Sequoia sempervirens | reverse complement strand
TTAACTCCATTCAAAAGATCTAGGGGAGATTTTTCTGAAGTATGATATTTTGTAAGCCCTAAGGGGGCCGACATAATTTTGTATATATGACATTTTTTCCTTTTTGTAGTCAGTTCTTACTGGTATATTTTTTCTGCTTTTGGAGACTTCTGAGAATCCTTAGGAGAAAATATTGGATTTTGTAACTCATTTAGAGCATAATATATAGAGTTTACCTTAATCATTGCAGATGATTCAAATTACCATCTTGTTCTTGCAAGTGTCATGCATTTCAAGTTAATGATCAAGTTATTTTGTGAATTTATTTCATTCCTTTATAACTTTATCTTATATTTCATGCCTTCCTTTGCAAAAGTATCATTAGTCAAATCACAAACTGTGTTTACATAATCACATATAGATTCTAGTCTGTAAAAATTATTTTCCTCTTTAGAAAAGTGTGTGAATCAAGCCTGTTTGTGACGTATTAATGCATAGCTTATACAGATTTGATGTGTAATCTTATGATCATTAACAATTTTCAAGTGTCAATCAAGGATTCCACTGCTCTTATCAGTTCCGTGTATCACCATAGTGTCTAGTTTTATTTTTATGCACTCCTTCTCCCTTTCCCTTTACAAAATCAATAGTTTAGGTGATACCAAAGGAAGTCGGCCTTTCTCCGGAGGTTGACCTCTGTTTAAAAGAAACCCACATCTTTAGAGGTCTTCCCATGTTACACTGAGTTGTTGAGCACCAGGTTCAACAAGGGTGCGACTTCAATTTGATAACAGGTACATAGGGCTAAATATTGTCCTTGGCAAGTGATTCAAATTTAATGATTACTTTTGTTCCATATCTAGTCCTAAATATCATGTGGGACCAATCTGGGGACTAGTAACCTCCTATTTTGGTAGTGAAATCTCTTGACAAACATAAGGAAAAATGAGGTGGTAAATCAATGGTAGATATATCCTGAGGGATGGAAAAATTTGGGTAGGAATTTTAAGTAAGGCTTAAATCCTTATTGACACCTACGGTGTTAATGGTTGTCCCATCAAGTTGGACCACTCACTTTTCAAGAGGCTGATATTTCAGTCCTAACCTATCAACAATCTATTTGGGCATGACAGAACTACTTGCCCCTAAATTTACCATGCAATTATGAACCAACTTATCCCCTATTATCAAAGATACATAAAAAGGGAGAGGTTTGACATCTTTACTTGGCTACTTACAATTGTCTTGAGGTGTATTTGTAAAAACAACCTTGACTTGACCTACTAAAACAACACTTGAAACACTCAAATCAGTCAATGCAGATTGCAATAAATCTTTTTGACTTGGGATGGATTAAAAATCCCACATTGACATGGTTACATTCATTTTCTTCATGTACTTAATAATCTTGAAAGGTGCAGCAGTGTTTACCTTTTGATGAGTCCTTGCAATAGCAGGGTCTAGCTACAAATGGGTTGATTGGGACTGGTTCCCAAGCTGTTCTTTACTGGTGCCTTGTGGATTTCTTTGCAAAATGTGTGTTACTTGAGGATTGGATGGGCCAATAGCTTCCTTTTCCTTGTTTTCTCTTTGTCCAATTTCAAAAGTCCTCTTCTTGGCTCTAGTATTGGCTGCTATTGGAGAATCATCTCTATTCACTCCACAAAATTCCTCTCCTTTCCAATTTAGGAGAATTGTATCACTTGTAGGGAGATCCTATTGTTGTGGAGATTCATCATTAGGTAAATTCTACATACTTGAAACATTTTGTACCATCAGTGCTTGATTGATAACCCCATTTGAACATGTAGCTTGATTATGGGGTTGGTTATAGGGAAAGAACCACTCATAATCAGCTGCAAGGTTATTTTGAACATGTATAAGACCCCTAGTTGAACTAATTGGAGCTAGATTGTATGGATAAAAAGACCTTGGATTGAGATTTTTCCTTGCACCTTGGTAATTCCCCTGATATGGCTACTTGTTAGCTTGATATGGCTGAATTTGACCTTGATTTTGAGGCTGATAGGGTTTAAAACCTTGGAACAATTGCTTCTTAATGCTCACTAGCTCGTTGCCAAAAGGACTGAAGTATACTTTCAATCTTTTGCTGAATGCTTTTAATCTCTTGTAATTCTTGAGATGGACTTGGGACAACAATTTCTTAGCTAATAGCAGCTGGTAAAGGGGCGATTTGAGGTGTTGAAAAGGTCATAAGAGGTTGTATGTCAGGGAATATGGGAATAGGAGGTCTATTAGCAATTCTTCCAGCTTGTATGAGGTTATTTTCAACCCTTATAGCTATGTCATAAGCTAATGGCAATGTGTTTCCACCCATTGATTATATCATAATAGCAATTTCACTATTTAAAGCTCTTAAAAAGTAAAGAAATGCATACTCAACTAGAGGCCTTGTGGTTTCTGTAATTTTGTCCCATGTCCTTTGGAAACAGAAGTTAAAGTCTGTCATCCATTCATGGGGAGCCCTCTTGATAGTGGTAAGTTGCTCCACTAATGACAAGTTGTCATACTTATCCTCAAATTGCTTGCATAACGCTTCACCTAGTTCATCCCATGTTCTAATGGAGTTAACTATTAAACCTTTGAACCATTGAAGTGCCTACCCCTTAAAAGATGTTGCTAGCAGCCTCAAAGCAACATTTTCTTGTGTTATATGATGCATTGAACACATATTTGCTACGTCTTTGATGTGATCTATTGGTGTGGTTTGATCCTCACCTGTAAAATATGAGACACTTTTGAGGGCAGCCATGGGAATATCATCATGTTGGGCTAAATTTAGCGGGTTGCCTCCATTAAAAGTAATAAAGGCTTGATTCCTTGGAACTATCATTGGTGGAACTAAATTTTGTTGCCTCACAGAGGGATTTGTAACTCTCGCTGTAGGTGGAGTTGAAGTTGTTTTCCTTGATAAAAAAAGGAGCTCTCTTTGTTGTTCTTCTTGGTCTTTTGGGTAGGGAAAGCTGCCAATATTCAAAAGGAATGGAAATTTCTCTTATTTGTATTTTTCTCATAAGTTGTTGCAACACTAGATTTTTCTAAAATAGAGCTTCAAAGTCACTAGATATGTTGTTTTTAACCTTCGAAAGGCCTGATAATCACTAGATGCATATCAAAACCAACAATAACATGTAAGTTCTTGAGCTGTCTTGATTTGATAGTCCCACCGGGCGTGCCAAAACTATTAGCTCTCAAATTTGCACCATTGCTAAGTTGCAGAACTTAGCAATTTGGAGTAACATGGGAACACTCCTAGGCTATGGGTCACCTAAACTTGGAGTAGACCTGCAAATAAGGCTGGCTCCTAAATGGTGTCACCTAAACTACTACTAAACTAATGATTTTTTGAGGAAAGATTAAGAAGGAAACATGAAAATGAAAACTAACTGAAAGCTTTAAAAGGTGATGCACCAAATCACTAACTAAAACCTGTAAAACAACTCACATACATAGTTCAAACAATGATAAAGCTTCACATACATAACTCATTTCCATATGCTTCTTGCATAAACATTTTATAAGAAGGTTTTAGAGCTTAACTCCTAGAAGGAAAGATACTTTCACAACTAGAATATTCTACTTTCAACACAACCTATAACCTGCAACTTGCATGTTCTTCTTCAAAAGGTGCTAACAATGAGAAAAAACCACAAGGAAAAGATAATTTCACATGTAGTATCATCTATCAAACAAAATGCATACTATAAAACAGAAAAATGAGAAGGTAAAACAACTTTACTTCATTGATATCCAAGGTATCCACTATTATACAAGTCTGTAAAAGAGTTACAACATTGTCTTTTCCTGAAAGAGCTCCAAAATAAGCTACAATACATGTTGAAAAGAAGAAAGAACTAACTTCAAAACCTCTGGTTGGAGTTACTTATGTTTATTTTGAAAAATTTCCCTACACATATCCTTCTAGGAGATTTTGGTCGTATGCCACAAAAAAGCCAAAATAAAAGCATCCAAAACCTCTTCAAAAGGTCTCCAAAGTGAAGGAAAATTCAAGCCATGACCCAGCCCACACTAAAAGCATGAGAAACTGCCTCCAAATTCTCTCATTCTCTCCAAAACTCATTCAAAAACAACCCACACTTTCCACATGTTGGTCAACCTCTTCCAACTTCCCCATATGCATGACACAAGTCATTATTATTTAAACATGTCTCCAATTTCTTTGACTCATACTTTTGGTGTGTTTGCAAAGGAATAAGGGCTCAACTAAACTCGTAAAAGCACGTACAAGGTATGGCATTCCATTTTGCATTTAAAATAACAATTTTATTTAATGATTTATAACGATATCATTCAAATCAAATGCTTTACATGTTGAAATAAATGTAAAATATTAGAAAGCTCGACCATACATGAGTCACCATTCATGAGTCAAAAGCAAAACTTTCACAAGTCTTAAAGACTCTTATTGGGACATGAAAAGTGACTAAGGCACAAAAAGGCCATGTGCATACATTAGTTTGTTGTATATTTGTAAAAAGATAGGAAAAAATGTCTTCATTAATCATCCCACACTTAGGGTAAGAAACCTTAATCAACAAAACTAATCAAAATGCTTTGCAAAGCATTTCATTTGCTCATCGAGCTTTTTGGAAGTTTGAAGGAGCCGACATAGGGTTTCTGAGAATGCATTCATGGAGGTTTTGATACAAATTTTGGGCGCATATTCTATGAAGAATCTACCAAATGAGCTTAGGTAATCTCTTGGAAATTATTTTTTTGTCTTTTATTCCATTTTTTGAAGAAACAAATGCTTGAAATCGAGTCCATTTGTAGAAACATGATTATAATCCACTTTTCTTGCATTCCTCTATCATTTTCATGCATACCCTGGAGATTACTTGCACTTTTCATGGCGGTTTCTGAGTGAAATTTTTTCGTAGCTGAGAAAGGTAAGCTTTCCCTGCAGAAATATTGGCCATTTTCTATTTCTCTATGAATAAAAAGCTCACTCAAGCTCTTGTAAGTGAAAGAATGGTAAACACTGTTGTATTTCCCTATATATTATGCATGGTTTGCATTTACAGATGATAAATGTTTCACTCCTCGAATAAATACTTTGAGCAGACCATGGCTCGACCCTTGGAATTTTCTATTTTGTTTCAAAACCTTAAATAAAAGAGGCTTTTACTTTTGTATAAGTTAGAGCTCTATAATTTCTTTGTATCTTCATGTGTCAAGGGTTTCAATACCTGTTTTGGGTTTATTTTATGCAAATTTCAAGGGTTTTGATCTTGGCTTGGTCTTTGCATTGGTATCTCTTGTTTTACCTTCTATAGGTACAAGTACTTCGAGAGTTTGAACCTTGTGGGTACTTTGACTCCTTGAACAATTATGGGTTTTCATTATAGTGTTGTGGGCTTCATTTTGAAAACCTTTATAGCTTGAGCTCAAACTGTGGGTATGCTTGAGGGTTTTATCTTCTCTTGCACTTTCCTCTCCCTTCCAGCTATAGAACCCAATGTGCTTCATTTACCATTCTGAGTTCCACATATGCATTTACCACTCAATTGTTGACTCACCATTTTGCTGATGGAAAGTATCTGAACTTGAGCCTTTCTATAATATCAATAGAATCTGGTATATTTGTCAATGTTAAGACAAGTTCCATGATCAAGCATCGAGAATGTTGGAAATATTGAGAGCTCTAGAAGCCTCTCTTACAATTTTAGCAGAAAAAATATGCAAGAGCTTAATTGCTCCTATCGACATATATGCTTCTATCCATTGGTAAAGACCCAAAACATTTGACTGTCACATGAAATTGAAAGAAGCAGATTGACACTCTCCTACTCCAATGTCCCTCTTGAATCCCTTCTTGTTTGAAAGCTTGTGTATTCCAAGATTATGCCCATTTACATATGTCCATGAGGTCATATGGGATTATTTCACTTTTAGTGCGACTTTCCAACTTTTTAGCCTTCATTTTCTTCTTAAGTCCAGAAGTATCCCTAGGAGCAATCATCTGATTAGCATTGCATTGAATATTTGGCAATGGGAGTTGAATTTTCTCATTTTTTCCACTCAGTCTTGCTCTTTTATTAGTAATTTCCTTTCCCTTTGCAATCATTCCACACCCTTGGTCAAACATCATGGAATCCCTTGTATCAACTGCATCTCGGCATTTTGAATCTAGGTTCCTCCTTACACTGCTTAGAGGTGGTTTTCTATCTAAAATACTTCCTTCAGCATTGACCCTCTTTATTGTCCTTATCAGCTGACAATGTTGAATCATTAGTTGGAACCTGACTGAGGGACATCTCAACAAGATAACAGCCAAAATGCTTCTCTCCTATTTTAGCATGTGACGTGTCCTAGCTTTCAGCAATTTGAGGAAGAAATTCTGCAATCGCATCTTTTTCCTCCTTTTTTTCTTACTTTTTCTTGTTGAAGGTTTAACAATTTCTAACTATCAGTTATCCATACACAAGCTTGAGGTTTATCGACCAAGGAAGTAGGCATGGCTCTATCCCTTGATTTTGTAGCAAAATCAGACACTTCAATTCTAGATATTGTACTTACATGGTTGATTTCCTTACTAGGTACCACAATGGTAGGTATTGGACCACAATCCTCAACCAACACTTGTTTCGAATGATTCATGGGTGGAAATATTGTTAAAATTTTACAACCATTAGCACTAAGTATATTTTTTGGGAATGACAAATCTTGTTGTTCTATTCCTATTGAGTTTATATTTTTTGGGAATGACAAATCTTGTTGTTCTATTCCTATTGAGTTCAAATTTACATTAGTACATAATGGCACAAAGACTTCATTAGTAACCTCTTCTTTATCCATAAGTGCAACATCTCCAGGATTCTCCTTAGTAGTTGAAGCATGCTTTTTTCCTTCAAGCATTGAAACATAGAGGGAATTATGTTTGATTTCTTTATTAAGCAATGCAACAGAAGGTATTTGACTACAATATTCAACTGAAACTGATGATAAATCACCAATAGATGGAGTTGTGTAACCTTTAGAGACAAAAATCTCTGCTAAATTGGAAAGTAGCTCATTTGCTCAATTATTCTTTGATTTTATAGTATAAGTATTTCTCATTGGAAAGTAGCTCATTTGCTCAATTATTCTTTGATTTTATAGTATAAGTATTGCTCATTGTTCTTGCATTTCTTGATTCACTGTCCCTAATGTAGATAGTTGCTCCATTGTGAAAACTATGCTTTTCACTTACCGATGAATTTTCACTATGAAATGAACCATGAATGTAAACTTACATTAGAATGAAAGAAAGCAATCATGAATGCACTTTTTCTCCTAAATTCTCCTGTACTCCACATTGCACCTATCACTCTTCATTGTTATAACTCAGTACTTCTCATGATGCATAGCACTAATTTCTTGAAATACTTCAGTAGTATTGTCTTTGATTTACGTTTGTTCCTATCAATTGATTAGGTACTATTGGCATCCATGAATAAAACAAATGTGAGCATAGCTTACTTCTCCATCCCTTTATGTGATTAAATGATTGGCAGCCATAGCATGAAAAATTGTCTTTATGAAGCTCATGTGTACAATCTGCACTCTTCATTCATAATGTTATCCTATGTGCATGCTTCCAATGTTGATTGCAAGGAGGCAGATCCTCCACTTCCTATAGCATCACTTTGAGCCCAGTGTATTTATTCTATTGCTTCATACAATGATAATTGAAAATGCCAGTTACCTTTTCTCATTTGCATCAATGTGTTTACCTTCCTCATGCATTACTCCTCTTCTCCCAATGCATTGTGGCCTTGACCATGCATTTCAATCATCACTTATACCTGCTCCATGTGATTCATGTTAGCTTATGATAGATCTTCATAGCTCCTACTATCTCAAAACATGATAGCCCTGTACATATGAGTTTAAAACAACAAAACATCATTGAATCTTTGCAAACCAATTTTGTGTCATGCTCATATTGGTTAGGATTAGAAATATGTGTTAATTTTGAAGTCTTGCAAACTCAAGTAAAATAGGCCCACTAAGAAGATTGAAAGACATATCTCGTAGAGTAAGATTTCCAAGAAGAAAAAGTTGTTGAGGAACATGACCGGTAAACAGGTTTCCCTGTAAAGATAACTTAACCATTACAATGCAATCTCTAATCTGCTCAGGAATACTACCAACCAAATCATTCCATGAAAGATCTAACACCCCATAATGTTGTATGCTATGACAAATATCAATTTATTTGAATGATTTCTCAATAATGTTTTAGTGGCATTATGGTTGTTCCTTCAAAAATTGCTCCTTGATTATAAGGAATACTGATACGTTGTTTCACTGTAATGATGATTGAAATGACTTATGATCTCTCTAAATTAGTGAAAGCATTTTATTTTGCATTGCATTTCTCTTCTTCTCCATGGTTGCCCCTTTGATCAACATGATGGCAACCTACTATTCAATTCATTGTGAAATGATGAAGAGTAATCTTTCTTGATAATTCACACAATTTTTTGTTGCATCTTTTGAATTTGATAATGAAAGTTGATCAAGTGATATGATTCCATATTGATTTAATGCATCAAGAATAGGTTTATCATCAACTTTGATCAAGTTGCTCAATTTTTCTTACATTCCTACCCTCCTAAAACACAAGAGGGTAGCATGTTGGGCTCAACCCTCGTGGGAACCACATTTTACTTCACATGTTGTAACCAGATGAAATAAAATAGCAACAAAGATTTGACCTATAGTTGCACAATGAGCAAACATGTTAGATAAAACAAAGCATCTGATAGATGTGTTTGATAACTCTCTTGTTTTCCTGGACATCTATGGTATGCAAGCTATTTTAATGCACATGAGGATCAGATTGTATGTCTATGGATGTTTGCATATGTATTGATTGGTGATCCTTAATTTCTCTAACAACACTCTTCTCATAAATGTGGGAAACCTTGGAGCAACAGAGGGAAAGCAACAACTGGAGGCTGGATAAGCAGGAGGGTTGAAGCTGATGCAAAGGCAACTCAATTGGTATTCGTCATTCAGGCAATGACAGGTCCCCCTTCTTTACATATGCATTTTTCTTTCTTGTATTTGTAAATGTATAATTTTTTCCTTATTTGCATTAAAATAGTTAGTCTCTCAGCTTGTGTGGGATATTATACACTTACGATTATCAATAAAGACTACCTTTGCAACAAATGTTGACTCTCTTCTCTATTGTATGCAATTGTATAATCTAATAATGCAATCTTTTGATAATTTTGTTTATTCATATGAATGAAACTTAGCAGAAAAGATTATACCTTTTGTTTCACTTTGTAAAACATAATAGCTCTACATGTTTGAGATTGGTAGCTAAAATAGGTAACACCTCCCAAACAATTAAATAAATCAACTACAATAGTAGTAGCTCCCAAAGGGAAAAGTAAAATCACAATCTCTAAACTAGGAAGATAAACCACCAATAAAACATCATTATCAAAAGCTCCCACTAAATTGTGTAAGCAAGCTAAATCTATAACATCATTATAACCATCTTTGAAGATTATTTGTGGCCTCCCTACAATTAAATATCTAAACTACAATATTAGGGACTTCCAGAGGGAAAATTAAAACCATGATGTCTAAACTAAAAAGATGCACCGCCATCTATAATAAAGAATCAATCTTACACCACCAACAATTTAATTGTATAAAAATCATATCATACCAAAAACCTAAATGTATAAAGAAACCCCATGACACTGTGATCAGCACTAACAATCTACCTGCATTAAACTCTCACTGAATCTCACATATATGTACCATATAGTCAAAAAATCTATCTCCCATAACACAATGATATCAAGTAACAACATCTCCCTACCTCCTAATGAAATCAATCCAATAAACCAAATGACCAAACTATGTCGCTAAACAAAATCTGCATGCACACTAAAATATCTATGGGTATAGAGAACCCACTACTGAGATATATTTTTAAATTACAAGTATATACAACCTAAAAAACTGCATAACTAGTAAATTTTATAATGGAATATACAAACTCAATTATACATTGGTAACCATGTCAAACATGGAATATTAGAGATAATCTTGTAATTTTCCATGATTCAAACACAAAATCACTACTAGATTTGATTTTCCAAAAACTCGTAAAGCACAACAATCAAAGGAACTAATAAATAGATCAAGCATAAATATAATTGAACATATCACATATAAACATCTCCTAACCAAATATATTGTGAGGTTCCCAAAAATAATTGTGTTTCGTATAATAAATCCAAAATTGGATGTTATAGTAACAAGATATAATTTTTTGTAGGGAAACAAAACTAGTTTCTAATTGATGTCTTCTATCAAAAAAATAAAGTTTAGAAAAATAATGATACCACAGTCTAGTACTCAAAAAGATTATTTTTTTCAACCATAGGAACATGAAAATTTGACTCCCTAGGTGAAAGTTATGCCTCCCAAAAAAATATATCTCCATTAGGCACATTAAAGCACAACCTTAGTGTTTGTTAGATGGTAGGTTAGTGACTATTCGGTGGTAGTTTTTGTAACTAAGCAATGAATAGGTGGTGGTTACAGTAATGCCTCCTGAGTAGTGGAGGGGAAACATTCATTAGTAGTGGTGGCACTAGGGGGACCAATTATGGTGTGACTAGTCTAGCATTAACCTCCTATCATTTATGGGAAGCAGAGGCTTTGGCTCCATGTAACCAAGGGTGACCCTCAAATCCTTCTTACACTTTTTATTTAAAATAATAATTTTGTAGACATGTCATATGAACTAAAGTGGAATATTTTGTTAATCTAACTACTATAGGCTTCCACTTGCCAGCCTAGTGATAGTGATACATATGGTATGGAGAAATGAAATAACTCATTGGATAAAGAATCCAAATTGTAAGACCAAATACCTTCTATACGAGAGGTACAATATAATATAATTGCTATATTACTAGAAAACAATGAATACATAATCATATAGAAGGATGGAATAAATGATATGACCTCGCTATAAAGGTAAGAATCAAACCCTTTAAATGAAAAACTAAGATCATGAAAGTTTCTTAATCATATGACATGATACACAAAGTATATGACCCAAGTAAACTTAAGTAACAAGGTGCAAATATTTCATAAAGTAGGACTACTTAGGTAAGATATTTATTTTTATACTAACACCGTCCCTTAAGTGTAATTTAGTTGGAATGATAAAAATGTAAAGATACAAATATGGGTTCCAACAAAAATACCATGGTAGGTACCCATATACATATAAATAAATCACAAATAGAGAAAAGGCAAAAACCTCATAGAAAAAAATCCTCTCCAAAAGAGAGAAAAATATAAAAACTGGAGGAATCAAGATGACCTCCCAAGGATTACTTCCATAATAAATACAAAATATATCCCCCCATAGGAGAGGAAAAAGTGAAGAATTATAATCCTCCAAAAGACTATCCTAGAAAGAGTAGGAATATGGAGAACATCACTGAAACACAAAGAAGTTGCAAAAAATTATCGAAGAATGACTACTATAGTGTTTAAACTGAAGAACCTCTCTAAAATTAGGATGAAGATCAAGATCAAATATAAAAAATATAAATGAGTGACCATAATGACACTGCTCAAACAATGATTAGATGGCTAAACAAGACAACAACATGATGGTCAAAGATATCAATGACACATTAATCTACTTGAGTGACCCCAATGACACTACTCAACCAGTATATAGATAATATGACAAGTATTAAATGTAGGTGCTAATAGTCTCAAGAACACTTATCAAATTAGGATGAAAATTCTCTTTCAAGAATGCAACAGTGTTTATATGGTATGTGGTTCATCTCATCAAAATGCATGGGAAATCAATTGAGCTACATTCAATTAATATGTAGGAACAAAAACTAAATACATATCTCACTCGAAAATAAAACCAAGAAATCATTGGCACCAATAGCCACTGAAACTATTTGTTACAGTGTAGGAGAAGAAGGATAAGAAGCTCCATCAAAAGATGCACACGATAGTACCTACAACTAGAAAAATATATGTAAAGAGTGGACACATTCACATGAAGGTAAACAAGGTTGTGATTGCCAATAAAAGCTGACACACAATAAGTCACCTGAGACACTTGTGAGTATAACAATTACACAACATGATGTGTAAAATCCCCAAAATATATGTATAATATATGGTACTTTATCTTAGTATATTTACAAATCAAGAAGGGCACACAATAGATTTTTACAATATCCAAAATTTATCAAATGCTAAAAATACACTTATGCTAAAATATGAGAGAAAAAAGGAATCATTATTGATTATGTTGAAGAATAAATATTTAAAAAAAAAAACCTCAAAGGAGTCTATATGCAGAAATCCCAAAATGGAATTGCATAACTAAATCATTGAGAAAACTAAATTTTTTTAAAAATATAATTCTATATTGAAAATAACCATACCATCATGAAACCAAACTACCAATGGTGAAGAGGGGAAAAAATTAAATGTTTGCTAATGTTATCATGAAATTATCGTGAGATTTAACAAGGTTGCCACCAAATTTAGAGGTATAACCAAATAAAAGAAAACTCTTCCAAATTTTCTCTTTGCTATGGTACTTATTTTTTAAAATTTTGTTATTTAAAAAAAATTAAAATAAATATTAGTTGACGATGGCTGTCACGAATGGAAAACAAATCCAAAAGCAACTTAATGGAAACACTCCAAATAATTGAGAATCCCAAAGATAGTCAGCAAAATCGAGCAATTACATCCAACTCACTATTATAGATTTCAAACAAAGATCGTAAGCAACTCAAGCTACAGAATGCAATTCCAGCAAAGAGGTGATCCTTATACAGGCAACCAAATCGATTTAGATTTTGAATTCCCAAATGTAGTCATTCAAATCAATTCAAGTAAATAAAGCATAAACCCATGCTTTCATCGCAGCGACTGGAGGCCATACACAACACATTCTTCATTTTCAAGAACAGAAAACAAAACTTAAAAATCTCCTCCATTATTCAATAAACCATACATTCCCAAAAACTCCCCATTATTCAATAAATCATACATTCCCAACCAAGAAGGCATTAGAGGAGAGGGGCCTCCATAGTGGGAGTGGGCTTTTTTTTTTTTTTTTTTTAGACTCCTAGGACCTGCAGCACCTACCCCCATATAAACTCAGAAAAGGCTTTGTAAACTTTTTAATGTCACCGGCGGTGCTGGCACGACATGCTCTCTGGTACCATGGGGTGGGGGAGACTAGACCTTGTGACCAACCTTCTGCAACAGGAAAGATTTAGCCAACCGAACTAGGGCCCCAACCCCATAGTGGAGCGGGCTTCAATAGTGGGGATAGAAGTCGTCCTCAGTGGGTCTCATAATGGAACATCTTAATATTCAATTGCAAAACACTTTTTATCCATAAAATATACAAACTGACAACTCATATGATGCGCATCGACACACCAATAAAACATGACTTAGTGATTCAACTCACTTTCCCTATACTCGTTCCAACTCTTGGTGTTGGCTACCCAATGGAAAAACGTCACCCTCCTCTTTTCTTTCTCTGCTCAAAAGCTCCTCCCCAATCTTAGTGCGTCTGTCTATTCGTTCCATCTGTATTAGACTGCCTCCACTTTTGGAATCTGGTAGAGAATTGAAGACACAAAGCAGAAACAAGAATTAAGTTTCATGCTGTCGCCTTGTCTTCAGCTTCCCCTAAACTGGTGCTCACGTCGCCCTCTATCCACAAACTGGACGATAAATCCCTAAGCTGCGAAACCTTCACCTTCATAAGCTTCCCCAAAAACCATCCAAAACTGGTTTAGGCGAACTCCCAAAAGGATTCGATGCCTCCTCTTTCTCTAAAACTACTACTTTTTCAAATAGAAAACTGTTCACCCTCTTGGCAGCCACTCGCACAAAAACAAAGCACCAAAACATAAATAAAAAGAGCGAACCAAAAATGGGGAAGGCGGATTGATGCTCCTACATCATAAGTGCAAAAAAAAAGAGAATTTTTTAATTTAATTTTAAAAAGTATTATTATAAAAAAGTATTATAAAAATTATTAAAAAATAAATGTTTGGGTGAAGGAGTTAATCCTCATCACCCTATTAGAGGGACCATAGTCTAAGGTGTTTTCTCTTTACCATGGTAGGGGGTGGTATCTTGGGGTAGTATGCCTCTTAATGTGGTAGGGACCAAGGTACTACAACCCTACATGGGCAAGTACTCATGGACCACCAAAATAAATAAATTATTTTTTTAATTAAAAAATATCTTTTATTTTAATAATAAAAATATATTCCAAGCATTAATAGTGGAAATAGAGGTAAATAACATAATAATAATAAAAAAATGGTTATAGGAATAGTATTTGATGCTATATTAATGGTGTATGTATAGTTGTACATGTTTATATGGTTATATAGATTGATACAGTGGCAACCTAGTCTCCTCTAAAAAGTGTTTTTTTTTTTTATGTCCCTAAACCTTATCATTCCTTATATGAAATTAGCTTTTAGACCTTTAAGCACAATCACATGAAGTCCATTTCACTCCAAGAGGTACCTTGAAAATTTTAAAAAAAAACTTAGATAGTGGGACTAAGTCGCCAATAGCCACCAAGTCTTTTGGCACAAAAATCAAAATTATTTCAATTTTTTGGTGGGATTTTGTTCTCTAACCCTTGAGGTTGGCCTATGATGTGTTATTTTTGGGAAATATTGTAAAATCAAGTATAAATAAGGGGTTTTCTCCTCATTTTTCATCTCCTACAATCTCCTAATCTCTTGAAATCTCATAACTCATTAAGCATTCAATCTTTCAAGCATTCAAGCAATCTAAGCATAATCAAGTCATCCATCGGAGCACTTCATTGTACATCTTTAGATTTCTAAGCATCAAGGGTTTGGTAAGTTTATGACATTGCATGTTGTTTATTTATCATCTCTTCTCATTTTATTTCATTTTGATAGGGTTTCATAAATTCTAACCCTAACCATTTTTTCTCTCAGAGCAAAGCTTATGCACTTTGTAGGAATATTATTTTGTCAAAATAGGTGTTGAAAAGTGGTCAACAAGTCATCAAAGTCATTCAAGTCACCGTAGAAGACCTAATTGAAGCTGAGACTCTTTTATCCCTGCTTTCTATAGAATCAAAATTGACACCCTCGCTTAAAAGTGCAAACTTGAAGCTAAGGTGTTCCTATCCCAAATTTCAAAACTGCAGTAGATCTGTCACCACTAGTAATTTAATTGTCCTATCATTTGCCCCTGAAAAGTGGTTTCTGCATTTTTGGATACTCATTTGGCAAATTCTTGTTCCGACAAGTTTTCCCCAAAACTGGACTAAGTCGCCCAGCTTGGCGTAAGTGTCCCAGTCAACATTTTCAGTCAATTATGTAGGATTCCAGAATCTCTCCACACGATTTCATATTCCTGTGTACCTCTCTAGTTCTCTTTGTCTTATTTCATTTACTTACATTTTTAGGTGTTTTTGCATATCACAGTGTGTTTTCCAGCACTTTGTATTTCTTAGGTTTTGCATCATTAAATCATTTTCTTTTCAAATCAGTGCATTAGTATATCATAATTAGATACATTACATCACATTTACATTAATCTTGAGTGTTGACATTTGCATGTTGGACCCAATTCTTCTCCTTTTAGGTGAAAAACCCTAGAAGGAGCTTAAAGCATTTGGGTAATCCAAAATCATTGTCCACATTCCCCCACCCATTCTATTATTTTCATCAGACTCGATCCTTCTCCTTTTGATGCTAAGCCTACTATTATATTTAGTAATATGGTTAATATGGTGGATGCTCGCCCCCAATCATCTTGGGCATGTGACATTCCTATCCTAACCATATCCTTTCCTTCAAATGACATTCCTATTGACATAGAGAATGGTCCTCTATGCATACCTACTTAATTCAACGAGAGAACCATTAATGGAGTTCTCATTGACTATGCTAATGAGTTAAATGTTATAATATAGGAGATTCTCTTTATCAACCAAATTCATCAAGACAAGTATGATGATTCACAAGTATGCATAAGAACACATGATGGATTGTCTCTTCCAACTATGGGTTCCATCACTTTGTTGGTTTAGGTTGGACCCATGTGCATGTAAACCATATTCTCTATCATTCTTGAATAAGACTTACTCTATGTAAAGTTAGGCATTCCATGGATAACTTCTATCAAAGCAGTCACTTTAGTAGTTCAAAAATATCTAAAGTTTCCACATAAAGGTGCAACATGTACACTATCCAACACACTAGATACAAACCACTCATCTTTTGCAGAGGCTTCTATGTTTACCACTTTTGTCCTTCACATCTTGGACCCTTGCAACCTCATGGAGATCGTTTATTTAAATCCTATTCAAAATTCAAAGTGAGTCATTCAGGGTCCTCTTCTTCAACACCTTCTTCTTCTTTACCCATAGTTGCTTCCCCTTTAGTCACCCAACACTTGTAACATCTTTCTATCCCTATGCCTACCCCTCTAATGGATAAGGAAAAACATACTCAATTGGGATGACCCGGTAGTCCTCCTAAGGTATTATAGGCTCCAATAGTACCTCATGTTCCTTCATATCTCAATACAATAGACTGAGGAAAGGCACCCATGCTGCAAATATCTTTCCCTTAGGTCCTTTATCCATTATAGGCAGGGATAGAGAAAAGTTATTTTTTCTAATAATAACACATTTGGACTATAATGTTTTGTTGTGCTAACCTATTAGAATTGTAATGAAAACATGATGAATTAGGGTTTTTAGGTTGTGGAGCAAAGGACAAGTAATTCAAGTTAGTTCCTATTGAATTGATAGTTATTTGTGCTAAAAAAACTTACTTCATCTTCTTGTGGCCTTCAAGCAATGTGTGAGACTTCAAATTTGAGCCTAGAATACAAAAATGTTGAGTTTTTCCTTTTTTGTAAGCTTCAAGTTCCTTGAAAATATACATAAATATTTGAATACAAAGGCTCCCGACTAGGAATTTGAAGGAGAAAATAGGTATGTTTACAATGAGTTTTTATTTAGTGTTTCTCAAATAGTTTGATATGTGATGGTTTTAGAATTAATAGTAGAATCACATTATTTGAGTGTTGAATTAAAAGGTGAGTTGGTTTATCATGGAGATTAAATTTATTTGGCTCTATTTTTTAGAGGGGATAGGTTAAAAACTTTTTAGTGTTATTTTAATTATAAGAAGTGACATATAAGGTTTGGTGATTTAAGAGAAACCTCTTATCTTTTTCTTGTTTAAGCAAGTAACGCTATAAAAAAGAGTTGAAAGTTGAAGGCCCATGTGCTTTAATTTTGGAGATACAAAGATTTAGTTTAAATTTTATTATAATAGATGCATTATTAGTTGAATCTAACACCTTCAATATCCATAGTGTTCAATTGTATTATGCTATCAAATGTTTGTGCTCTCAGGTCTATCCACATTATACTTAACAAATATTTTGAAGATTGTAAAGATTCATCTGGCTAGTAAGGACTAAATAGATATCAAAGGTTGGAAGCATTAGAGTATGGAGGAATTTTATCATCTCAAGATAGCTTCTTTCTCAAAGATGATAGATTGTACGAGAAGCACCAATTTCATAATTGTATCCCTTCATGGAGGAAAGGGGGCTTGACATTTCTTGAAAAAATTTATGGGTGCATTTTATGTATTCACTGTGGTTTAGTTTCTTTTGCATAAAAAAGGATGGATTAGTTCCCATAGCACTAAAGGAGGGATATTGACACACTCAAAGGAGATTTATTCTCTCATTGTGCAACACTCAGAGGAGATTTATTCTCTCATTGTGCAACACTCAAGGATGGATTTTGACACACTCATAGGAGATGTGAAATTTCGAGGGAAAGTTGTTCTCCCATTTTGCAAGGACAATGGGAATACTTTATGTTCTCTCTTGTTGTACATATTTTTTGTAGGTTTGATAGTCAAGGGCTAATGAAGTCAATTTGATTTTTCTTGGCTAAGGAGGAGAATTGGTGGAGGTGCTCTATCAAAGCTTCTAGAAGGGATACCACATTCAACTCTTGCAATGTTTCATCCTTTGTTCAATTGATGTAATAAGGGGGGAATATTGGAATATTACAACATTAGATAGTTTAGTATAGGTTATATTAAATAATAAAATAAATTAACATTTAGATGTTAATTTATAAATAAACAATAGATTAGTTTTTATATTAATAAACAATAAGATGATAATTATTTTCTTAGTATTTATTTTTGTAAGTTGGTTGGTTTGATACAAGAAATGTAAGACTATATTATCGAATGCAATGTAATAAAAATTCATCTCCAAGAATAAAAAATCAGTACATCTTTTTATTTTTGCAACAATGTTTTTACTTTAACAATTAGTTATCTTTATATGCTCTACCATTTTTCAATACCTTGTCCCATTCCAATGCACCCACCATTAGATTTTTCCAAATGTTCTCTATCAGGTCACTATTTACATAAAAGAAAAATTGAACACTATCCAACTCCACCATACCATAAGAAAAAGTTAAATCCACCTTCTCTACCACCTCAAAACCATTCTACATTTGTTCTCTCCATAAAAGAAGTATCAACCTCTTATTCTTATATCCCTGATGTTGACTTCTTTGGAATGTTTGTATGGGAGGATCTCATATACCATGTTGATGTCTCGCTTGATGGTGACCTAAGAACCAGTTTTAGGACGATATTATTTTACAAATAGAATTTGTCCAGAAAGATAGATTTCAACAGCTAGGAAAGTACCTCCAACAGAATAAATATTGAGCACATTGTATTAAGAATTTAAGACATATTGCTCTATTCATTTTTATGAAATATTCCTCCATTAGGCTAACATGCAATTGATCATATGCCTCAGTTTAACGAAGTAAAATTGTCGACAGGAGAATACTGTATTATCTCTTAATGTTCTCTGACAATGAATGATATGGTTCAAGCACAAGCACAATTTAGGTGGTAAATCAAGTTTCATCTTTGTAAGGTCCGTATGGATTAAGCACTGAAATTGAGTGTCTACTTTAGCCATAAAATGGCATGTTGGAGTGGGCACAACAGTGAAAAAATCTTGTGCGTCAGTTGGGAAATACAGGTTTGAATCCTGCAGGGGGAGCATGTGTGCCCTATAATATTATCAGGTGCACAGAGCGCCAAGCATCATGGCCCTTAAGAGGACCTGACCTTACTGTTAATTATGCCGTCTTTTCTTGGACATTTATTATTATTTGCTTGGTATTTTTGCAGGTCATTACATGAGGTGATATGAAGCTTTTGACTTGGATGTCCAGGGCTAAGCATGTATAGCAAAATAAACATCTTTAGATGATGATGATCAACCACTGGTCCAGACATACGATAAAGGGCACAGTTTAAAGGTTTAGGAGAGTGGCTATTTCAGGTCAGTCCACACTTTGCCAAGTATATTGTTTCTTATATATCAGATTGGAGCCCTATTTTTCCCGAAACATCTTGAGGAATTTTCGGTGAATGAGGGAAGTGTGAGGTAGGTGCAACAACTTAATGAAATGTCAAAAGATAATATGAAAGAAGATTCAGTTACTCTCCAAGAGATCGAGTGTTGATGATGACCAACTATGGATTCTTCCAGAAGTTAACATTATGCCTTTGTCTACAACAAAAATACCCATGCCTGTTAATTCATATTTTCTTTACTTAAAATTGTTAATTTTCATATGGCAATTATATCAATATTTTAGGTTCTGCCCAAAGAGGTTGGTACAAACAGTAGGGAAGAAGGAATATTACACCATAACCAGGTTCCATTTCCACTAATCTTGGCACCTTGTAACAATCATGAGAGTTCCTAGAGATAGGGATCAGACCTTTGATAACGCGTGCACAACCATGTGTCACCATGGGGGCACTTCAAGGTAAGACATGAACATAACTTACAGACCCAAACCCAAAATATTGCCAGCTGATGCCTCTCTTACGCCGCCTCTGCTCATACCTGAGATAAACAAGCAATCACACAAACATAGAGCAAATAATGCTGCATTAAGCAGCTAAGATTGATGTATCAGCATGGCAACTCTGACAAGGCTTCCAGTGGTAAGGACTGGAAACTGGGTTTATGTCAGGAATTCATTTCATTTCTTTCAGAAATGGATGTTGAGCCTTCTTTCTTGTCAACAATCTCCTTCTCATCTATAAAATTCGCAAACAATTGCAGTATATGAAAAAATCGTGATATTAAGGAACTTGAGGTAAGAAGAGGACCATCTCTGGCATTTGTATGCCTGAAGTACTGAATGAATTGAAAGATCTTACAACCCAAAAAGACAACAAAGGCAGTAAATGATACTACTCCGGTGATCAAGAAAAGACCCCAAAAGCTTTTCAAGTGAAGCTGAGAAGAATCAACTTGTGTGTCTTGTGAACCACAACGATTTCTACTCAACCATTTATCATGAATTCTCTGAAGCTCACCACTTTCTGAAAGTGTCAGGATGGCTATTGACATGTCAATTGCTAATGGAGACTCCTTTGGGAAAGCCTGTTCAAAACCAAGAAACAAAAGATAATGTTTAGTGAAAATTAGCAGCAGCTTATCAGCTGAAAAATCCATGTACTTATCGAGAGAGAAAAGATTATTTATAAGATTCACTAAGATAGAAAATTAAGAATAATTGCTTACAAAACCCCATCCTCCTTTGGTGAATTCCAGACCAACAGTTCTAAAACTGCATTGGGTTGAGAGAAAGAGTTGGATAATTGGTAATTCATCGATGATTGCTCCTACCCCCCCATCGTTTGGTCCTTGGGACAATGCTTTGGCATAACTTGCTGCAGAATCAAGAGGAACAAGTCTGGATTTATCTATATTGAGCACCTCTGATAAATAGTTTCCAACATAGGACCCTGCTTGATATCCAATTGGTTCATTACTTTGAGTCAAACTTTCAATTCCATTAATTGTTGGTGAAAGCTGTCGTACTGTGAGAATTGAAGTCAGGTTTGCAGTATAGCTGGAATTGATGATTAGAACAACAAATAACCATATTAGAAGCACTGCTCGTCCAAGGGCACTCACAACATTTTCTCCTGCATCAGCACAAAATTGTCTTGCATTAACTTTCCCTTCACTAGGTATTAAGATTACAAATGCAATAATTGAAACTCCTTTATAATGTTCATAATTGTGAACTCCTACTCAGTCATCACTGCAGTTGTTGCTGCAAAACTGGAAAGACATTAAAGCAGTACAATATAATGAAACCCTAGAAACACAAATTACATTTAGAAAAAATGCTTCTGGAAAACCTGTGATTGAATATTCTGAATCACCATTCTGGTCAATACTCTGTGATCCATCATCAATCTTCATCCTGATGATAGATCATACAATATAATCT
>VDFB02135596.1:0-14946 GCA_007258455.2 Sequoia sempervirens | reverse complement strand
GATTATTCAATATAAAATATAGGTGATATCGTATCTTAAAGACAAGGAGAGTTCTTGTGTCATGCCCATAATTTTACACGAGAAAATCCCAATAATTTTTTTTGTGTTTTATGTAATATTTGCTTTCCAAAAATATTTACTCTTGAAAATATGATTAAAACATTATTAATAAGGGTATTATTAAACCTTTGTTAGTACAATATCACCTTTTTCCAAATAATATTTAACTCTAATATTAATAAACATTTTTTTTTAAATCCTTTTAAAAATTCTATTAACCACCAATTTAATTCTAATATTAGAATTTAATTAATTTAACACCATATTTACCTTTGGTTATTAATTGTTAAGAAAAGGTTATTTTATTTTATTTTATTTATATCTTCGTTTAAGAGGTATTTACTCAACAAGAATATTTGAATTCAATTAACATTATTATTCAACCGTCAAATTCTATGTTATTATAAGAATAATTTTAGAATTACATTTTCTATTAATTTCAACATCAATATTAGCATTTATAGTGATAATATAATAATAATAATAATATTTATATCTTAGTAATATCATTAAATGATATTTTCACACTTTTTTACTAATTTCACTTTCACTTTATGCTAGGATAAAACCATTCACATTTGTTTTAGCAGCGTTAAAACCCAATTTATTATTAATGTTATTTAACATTTTGGCTGCTCCCAATACCAACAATGATATGTAATTATAAAATGCTAATCTAATTTTATTATCAATCTATCTTATTATTGTTACGGATTTTAACATCACCTCCCTTAATATTGAAAAAAAAAACATTATATTGCTGATTACCAATAACAGTGATTATTACCAAAGTTATCTATCAATACTAATATTTACGCATGGATAGATTTTCGTTTACTAGTAGCATTATAATAGATTTTTCCCCATGAGAATTACTCCGTACAAATTTGTAGCTCACCATTTACTCCAACCACTCATTATACTTTCACTTCTATTCCCTGTTACTATGTTACCATTTTACTAAAGCAATAGTTTCAATATTTACGAACAAATCTATGCTAATAGTTACTTTTCGTCTGTCTCAAATGTTGTTACTATTTCCTTTAAAATTTACTTTGAATTATCATATTACTAGCATACATATTTTAAATATTAATATATATAAAATATGTCGAGAGTTATCATTTTTATTGAGTGCTTCTACATTGGAGCTCAACAAATTATATATATATATACACACACTTAATATATATATACACACTAAAAATCTATAAGACATATAATCATTGTTAAAGTGTATGACTCCTTTTTTGCAACATCTTCCATTATCATTATTTCTAGTTCTTTGACATCATCAATCATTAAGCTTCTTTGACCATCTTATTGCAATACTCTAAAACTGTTCTTGTACATTTGTCGACAGGGGTTTCAAAAAAAATCATTTGACCTTACAAGGTAGTTGAGATTTCAACTATGATTTCTGATTCGTTCTATAAATCTCCCATTTTAAATTCAATTCTTTGCTAAAAATAAAAGAACCCTATTTGAACCCTAACCCTAATATAATCTTAATTCCAATTTAATTATAAGTCTATTTGAACCATAACCTCAACCCCAAATGAATGCTAATCATAAACCTAATCCCAACCCTAACCTTAATCCAAATTCTAAACTTTATCTTACAACACTAATTGTAACCATAATTGTATTTGAACCATAACCATAACCTTAACCTTAATTGAATCTTAACCCTAACCTTTAAATAATATTAACAATCATGATTTAATATTGATAAACATGACTTACATATGAGTTTTTATGTTATACTTATTATTAAATTTACAAGTGAAATAAGAATGTAATCATGCTTAATGACCATAATATAATAAACAATGTAAATCCTTAATAGATTTATAGTCCTATAGTCACTAATAACATAATATGAATTTGGGTTTTATAGTTAATGTTTAATGCTAGCTACAAAGGAGTGATTTATTAAATAAAGATTATAAAAAAAACTAATATATTTGATTGGAGAAAAATCATAATAGCAAACCCCAACTCATAGTTATTAAGATCCTATGCCATAATCACAAATTTATTTGTTGCTAGTAAAACCATTAAATTTTAATCTTGTGATCATGATATCTTTGTGAAATAATACCTTATTGTCCTATTTGAGAATAATTACACCCATAATATTATTGACTCTCTTTTTATGCTTATAATTTTTTTAATAACTATTTTTTTGAATTTAACATGTGTAGTTTTCATTATTTTTCAAGCATATTTTTATAAATATTTATGATTGTGCAAAAGGTTCTTTCTTGTGAATTGAATTGACATCCTCAATTCCCACACATTCTAACTTTGTATAATAAACATCATATTCTACAACAATCCATTTTATCAAATGAATATAAAATATTCAAATATAAGTGCTTATTGCATATTGCATAGGAAAATGAGAGTAAAATCAAAGATATCTACTTGAGATGTTAAAAGAGGAGAGTGCCTCTTCAAAAAAATTAAAATATTATCCTTATGTATTATATATTACTATTTTATACTATAATATTATTATTAATGATATTTAAAATATTATTTCATATTATTATATTATATTTTTATATTATATTATATTATATTATTAGCTTTCACAAAAAAATAAAATTGAATTTATATTCTCTTTAAATAGAAATTATGAAACTTATTATTTTACATTGTTTTCTGTTTATTTATTTCTTCCAGTTTCATAAATCAAATTTAAACTATATTAAACAATGAGCCATTATCATAAGACTTGAACAAACATAAAAAATTCATCATAAACAATATTTTTGTTATCTGAATCTTAAAAGAGAATTTTTTCTTTCTAAAAAACCAAGCTGTTACCAATTTTAAACATGGAGAAAAAATAATTGAGATTTGATGGACAATTTTAATTGTGAACAAAAAATTTAAAATCATGCCCACATAAGATTACATTTTCCTTCTAAATTTTTATGTGAAACATTAAAAAAGGACCATAAAATAACATGATAAGTCCATCTAAAAATTACTTGCTATTTTTTCTAAGCAGTGACCACATAAAAAAATTTAAGTATGCCTCTACATGAGACCTTGTCAAGCTGCAATTCTATTAACCATTTATATGAATCAAAATTTGAGAGAAATTTATTAGAAACATATGGTGGATAGTCTAACCACGTAGATGTTTAGATGCTCATGGAATTTATGATCTCAAGCTTATTGTAATTCTTTTTAGTGTTTCAAGACATATTTACTCGTTGCTTACACCTTTTCTAAATTTGAGATTTATTTCGATAATGATTGCCTACAAAATCAAGCTCCCTCCATTGTCCCCACATAGTGCAGCTCCTCTTTCCTCTTTCATTTTTTTAGTTTTGGGACCAAAACAATATAGTTCTATGACATTTGAATATTTACCATATTAATTAAAAAATTCTATAGGCTCGACATTTGGTGTCACTATCAGAATTAATACGTTTGTATGCAGAATAAAAAAAACATAGAAATAATTTCCTTTACAATAATGTCATCAGAACTTCCAGGGTCCTTGCCATGGAGATACTTCTCGAGTGTTCCATTGGGAACATAGTCATAAACAACACACATTTCTTAGTTCTGATCATAGTAGCCTATGAGGGATTCTTAATTAAATCCACCATTTTGTTCAAAGATTCGGCCATGGAAATAACCATAAATGCCCGAGTATTGCATTATGAGCAAAGAAAAATACTTGGAGTCCCAAATCTATCTTGTTGATCTCAAAGAGCTATAAAATTCAAAAGCAGCACAAACCAGTAGCCCCAGATCAAAACATGGAGTTTGAAAACTTTCAAGCAAATGCAATTGGCGAAATGCATATCTGTGAATGCACAAGTGAAAGAAGTGAACTGTTTTCTTCAAATGAACATTACAATAATATCTGCTCTAATGTATGTAATTATAAATAGCAGGAAAGAAACAAACCCTGTGTAAAAACCAAAAGATGAGGAATTCAATGCACACTACATCTAATTTCTTTATGGCACTCTTGCACTCCACTATATACTATGATGACTCTTCCACTGCCATCAGTTACACAATGTAATAAACTTCCACACTCATCATGAGACTCTTCAGCTTCTGTCGGTTATGACCCGCTGCATGCCAAACATCTGATCTGCCACCGTGAAACTTTTCAGCTTTTTCTTGTTCGCCATCATGACAGCCAGCAAGGACATCAACTTTTTTGAAAAAGGGTTAATTTTTAAGGAGAAAAATTCTTCCTTCTACAACAGAATATGCCTCTCGGTGTTAAGATTAAAACATGGAGCTTGGAAACTTTCAAGCAAATGCAATTGGCGAAATGGATATCTGTGAATGCACAAGTGAAAGAAGTGAACTATTTTCTTCAAACGAACATTCCAATAATATCTACTCTAATGTATGTAATTATAAATAGTAGGAAAGAAACAAAGCCTGCGTAGAAACCAAAAGATGATCAATAAACCTGTGTAGAAACCAGAAGATGAGGAATTCAATGCACACTACATCTAATTTCTTTATGGCACTCTTGCACTCCACTATAAATTGTGATGACTCTTCCGCTACCATCAGTTACACAATGTAATAAACTTCCACTCTCATCATGAGACTCTTCAACCTCTGTCGGTTATGAGCCGCTACCTGCCAAACATCTGATCTGCCACCGTGAAACTTTTCTGCTTCTTCTTGTTCACCATCATGACAGCCAGCAAGGATGTCAACTTTTTTTAAAAAGGGTTAATGTTTACAGAGAAACATTCTTCCTTCTACAACTGAATATGCCTCTTGGCATAAAGATCAAAACATGGAGCTTGGAAACTTTCAAGCAAATACAATTGGCGAAATGGATATCTATGAATGGACAAGTGAAAGAAGTGAACTGTTTTCTTCAAATGAACATTACAATAATATCTACTCTAATGTATGTAATTATAAATAGCAGGACAGAAACAAAGCCTGCGTAGAAACCAGAAGATGAGGAATTCAATGCACACTGCATCTAATTTCTTTATGGCACTCTTGCACTCCACTATAAACTATGATGACTCTTTCGCTGCCATCAGTTACACAATGTAATAAACATCCACTCTCATCATGAGACTCTTTAGCTTCTGTCGGTTATGAGCCACTGCCTGCCAAACATCTAATCTGCCACCGTGAAACTTTTCAGCTTCTTCTTGTTCACCATCATGATAGCCAGCAAGGACATCAACTTTTTTGAAAAAGGGTTAATGTTTACAGAGAAACATTCTTCCTTCTACAACTGAATATGCCTCTCTGTGTAAAGATCAAAACATGGAGCTTGGAAACTTTCAAGTAAATGCAATTGGCGAAATGGATATATGTGAATGCACAAGTGAAAGAAGTGAACTGTTTTCTTCAAACGAACATTACAATAATATCTACTCTAATGTATCTAATTATAAACAGTAGGAAAGAAACAAAGCCTACATAGAAACTAGAAGATGAGGAATTCAATGCACACTACATCTAATTTCTTTATGGCACTCTTGCACTTCACTAAAAACTGTGATGACTCTTCCGCTACCATTAGTTACACAATGTAATAAACTTCTAGTCTCATCATGAGACTCTTCAGCTTCTATCGGTTATGAGTCGTTGCCTGCCAAACATCTGATCTACCACCGTGAAACTTTTCAGCTTCTTCTTGTTCGCCATCATGATAGCCAGCAAGGACGTCAACATTTTTGAAAAAGGGTTAATGTTTACAGAGAAACATTCTTCCTTCTACAACTGAATATGCCTCTTGGCATAAAGATCAAAACATGGAGCTTGGAAACTTTCAAGCAAATGCAATTGGCAAAATGGATATCTGTAAATGCATAAGTGAAAGAAGTGAATTGTTTTCTTCAAACAAACATTACAATAATATCTACTCTAATATATGTAATTATAAATAGCAGGAAAGAAACAAAGCCTGCGTAGAAACTAGAAGATGATCAATAAACCTGCGTAGAAACCAGAAGATGAGGAATTCAATGCACACTACATCTAATTTCTTTATGGCACTCTTGCACTCCACTATAAACTGTGATGACTCTTCCGCTGCCATCAGTTACACAATGTAATAAACTTCCACTCTCATCATTAGACTCTTCAACTTCTGTCGGTTATGAGTCGCTGCCTGCCAAACATCTGATCTGCCACCATGAAATTTTCAGCTTCTTCTTGTTCGCCATCATGACAGCCAACAAGGACGTCAACTTTTTTGAAAAAGGGTTAATGTTTATGGAGAAACATTCTTCCTTCTATAGCTAAATACGCCTCTCGGCGTAATTATATATATAATTTAAAAGGAGTATTATTATTATTTAACACATCAGATTAATAAAATTATCAAATTGCTCACTATTATTATCTAATATAAGAACCATTATTAAGGCCATTTATTCCAAGCAATGCTCCCACCAGCGAGTAGTACGTAGCTCTGTATCTTTATTTTTCCTTAACAATTATAGCAATGGAAAAAATAGACACATTTTAAGGACTTTTTGGAGCAGATCAGTTAAAAGGAGTAGTACACAAGGAACAAGATTGATATAAAGTTATTTTGTGGTGTTTGATTACATAGTTGTTAAATAAGAAAATTTTATACAAAAGAAAATAATAGTTTCAACATTGAACGATTCCTATGCATAGAGAAATATTGTCTCTATTGTTTTTAAAATGGGTGAAATCAACATTTGAATTGAAAGAGTCTTGCTGTTGTAACTACTTAATCCTATACACTTATACCTCGATTAGATAACAATAACCAACTCTACGAGGTGATGTTATCTTATTGCAAATAAGGTTTCCCTTTCTTTTCTTATATTTTTTTATCGGTCCGAAAGCTAAATCTATCCTAAAACTGAATATATTCACCCACCATCATAAATCAAGCACTAGAATATCACCTTTTTTTATCATAAACGAGTTCATTCAAATTTTAAATACTTCAGCCGCACATGTTTAACCATGCAACCTATTGAATTTCCTCACATTAATTGATCATCCATATCGTCTCCTTACCACACTCTATCTCTCTGACACTGGATGAGACTTGCAATAGGGATTGAATTTATTTGAATTGAATAGGATGCGTAGACAAAGAACTCACGTAGCTGACAACAATGGATACCCTGACCAAAATTTAAACCATCCACTATGATTTGAATTATTTGACTCTGGCAGTCATTCATACGCCCAGAAGACCAATGCTGCCCATGCTAAGCATTAATAGCTGGACGAGGTGCCCACAAAACCTTCCTCTCATTTTTTGCATAGGTAGCCTAGAAAACTAACTCACTTATCACAACGAATAGTTTGATGGCTCGATCCTATAACCCACATTCGTAAGGAATTGAAACCTATGAAGCCCGGAGGATCTCTATACCCTTATCTACACCCACACTCATAGTCTCCTCTACTACACTTAGATTTTTTCACTTTGAGCTGATTCAACAACCTAATGCTTGTATTTTTTGAACTGGATGTTATGTTCAGGTCATCTTTTATTATAAATGTATTGTCTCTCAAATAACTCCGCTACTTCCTCCATCCATATCTTGGCTACTGCTTCGATAGGATTTTGGGGGGAACACTACAAGGTAGCTCAGAGCAAGCCCACATGCACAGATTTCATTAAGAGTGGTGCTGAAAAAGTGTGTAACACATTTATGGGGATGATATTTTCTAATGATCTTCTAGGACCATCAATCAAAAGATTTTGCCAAGATCTTTTTGACACCAGTTTTGGTTCTAGTAGCTTAGATTTGTCACCATTAATGTACTGTGTGGGAGGCCTTTCCTAGAGCAACATATAGATTGGTAATAGAGTCAACTTCCTTAGAGCTTCCTGATGCTGAGAGTGATTTAATCACTGTTCCTAGTGGCATAGTGGGAAAACTCAAAATAAAGTCCACGACATCCTTTTCAGCCGACATAAATTATTTTCCCATTTTTCTTGTAAACAAAAGCCTCACACTCAGGTTTTGAGAATTATTGTTTTCCATTTTTGTTTCCTCTCTTTTTTGCACAAGGGCATAGGGTAAGCTTCTTTTTTCTTTTTTCTTGTTTTTCTTTGGCTAGAGAGGTTCATGTACCATGACTAACACTAGGATGCCTAATGTATCTATTTTTGGAAAGTATAATATTGTTTAGTGTATTTATAGCCTCAATATGTAGACTATTATTTACAAAATGTAGTATTTTTACTATAGGTCATGTTGGAATTATTTGTGCTAAAATTTATATATTTAAAGCTACTTAATTTCTCTTCTTTTCCTCATCTTCAGCCTCTCTCTGAGGTTTTTAGGGCAAGTGGCTGGGATACTGTGGAGCATTATAAGGTGGCGCAACATGATGGTTTGGTTCTTCGTTTCCGTTGGAAGCATCCTTCTGAGTGGCCACCAGGAGGGTCTACGGGGGATAGGTATGAGCTCTCCTAGCTTCTGACTTCCCGTGCTTGTAATTCTTTAAGGGGACCTGATGTCTTGGCTTGGGATGGTTCTGACTTGACTGGAAAGTACTCTGTGGTTGCCGGTTATAAGCAGATTGGTAGGCAGTTGTTTGGGGACATTGAGGTTCCTTGGTGGGAGCAAGTTTGGCACAAGTTGGCATGGCCCAAGTGCAACTTCTTTATGTGGTTAGTGGCGGTGTCTTACTTGGGATAATTTATGTAAGCGTGGTTTCCAAGGCCCTTCTATGTGTGTTTTGTGTCATAGCTGTGAAGAGAGTGTCTCCCATATCTTATTCCAATGTTCCTATGCTAGGGAGATTTGGCACTTCTGGTGGGGAGTGTGGAATACGACCTGCTGGCATGCTTCCTCTTTGGTGGATTTTGGGGAACGGTGGGGCAGGGCCCCTGTTTCTACTTCCTTTCTTCAAGCTGCTTGGACTCTTGGGCCTTCCTTTATTATTTGGAACCTATGGTTGGAGAGGAATAGGCGAATCTTTCAGGATTCGAGGTTGATGGCTCCTCACCTTTGGAGGAAAATTTTACACTCCTTAGGGGAAACTATTGTGGCTAAGTGTGATATGACTATGCTGGTGGACCCTCGGGATGTTGGTTGTTGTAATCATCTTCATCTTCCTCCTCTGCAACGGCAGCTCATGCGCAACAGATGCAGGCATCCTACCCTGAAGGTGAATAGGGATGGAAGGTGGACCCCTCCTCCCTTTTGAGTCCTAAAAATCAACTCGGATGGCTCTTCTCATGGAAATCCAGGTCATGCTGGCATTGGGGGTGTGGGCTGAGATAGCTCAGGAGATGTTTAGTTTATTTTCTCTGTATATAAGGGTCTTCATACGAATAATCTTATGGAGGCTCAGGCCATTTTATTGGCTGTGGAGAGTGGCAGTCAGTTGGGATGGCGAAGGATCATATGTGAGTCTGACTCCCAGGTTGTGGTGAACTTACTGAAAAGGCGGTATATGGATAATGTGAGCTAGCAGTTGGCTTTGATTGTTGAACAAATTCTCACTCTCTGTGCCTCTCTTGAGTATATTACTTTCAATCATATTCCTCGTGAATGGAATGGTGTTGTTGATTGCTTGGCTAAATGGGCTTTTGATCATATGCATGATTGGAATTTGGTGGATCGGGGCCAACTACCCCCGGATTTGTCTCATCAATTGGATCACTTGGTTGAACTTGATAGGGCCATTTAATGCCCTTGCTTTGGTAATGTTTCCTTTGATCTAATAAATTTTTAATCTCTTTTATATTTAAAGCTACTTAATTTCTTTGGTACTAGTTTTTTTAGATATGGATTATGAATAGAATTGAGGAAATTTTACATGTGATTTATCAAGGACTAAAAATTCATGCATATTCAAATGCAAGCATTATAAAATACACATCTATTCAAGACAGATGATGAGAAACTTATGCAAGATTTAAACTATATATTTTCATTAAAATAGATGCTTTGCAAAACAATTGCCACAAAGGTTAATGACTACTATTTCTCACAAGAATATCACAAAGTGAAGTATTGTAATATAAGTATTTTGGGAGAAGAAAATTGTTTTCTTTCATTACAACAATTTACCATTTCCTTACTTAAACTCATCATTATGATAATACATAGAAAATATCTTATTAATAACCCAATGCATAAAGGCTAGCTCTTTTCATCCTTTTTATTGGACATATATATAACCCATCTTTTAAACTTGTAGCATTACCCATATTATATAAACAAAATAAGCAATGCAGCTACATGCAAAAGAATTCAAGCTTGATCTTTTCCATTATCTTCCATGTTACATCCAAACACCAGCTTTCCATATTACAAACAATTTTAAAGAAATACAATGAAGAAAAACACATTTGAGTGAGGCTTGCTCTCCACCCTACCGTAATGGCATCATGGAGCCTTGTGGGCTCTAGCCATACTTCCGAGCAAGGTATTATTTTAGCTCCATGATGATAAATGGAATCTTTTCTTATTTTTACAAGGGATAAACTAACATAGCACAAATTTCATGCATCTAGATTTTCTACTTTCTATTTTCAACCATGATCCATATACTATGTCAACTTCTTATAATAAACAAGTAGAAGAAATTAGGAAGAACTTATCTCTTTTCTTTGTGGGTGAAAGGATTGAACTTTTTTATCCATCATTCCTCTCCAAGCCAAGCCATCTACACTATCTCCCCAAATAGGTGGACTTCTCTCCTCTTCTCATTCTCTCTACCATCTCCACTAAATTTCTCCAAGAGGAGAAGTGGGTAATACCCCACTCATTCTTCCTCTCCCAATTATATAAGAGTTTCAACATGCAAATTTTGGGTGAGGAGGTGTGAAGTGTACCTACCTTCATCAATGAGATTCTTTTCCTTATTAAAGAGGAACATGCACTTGGACACCGCCCCCATCCTTTCATTTCATCTCCTCCTCAAAACTCGTCACTCTTCATTATGAGGACTTTTTAGGGGTCAAATCATGTCCTTAGGGCACTATTATATGTCCACTTGACCCCTACCACTATGGTATAGAACCTAGGGGGTTTATTTATGCATCCCAATCCAAGAAATTGACCAACAACCCTCTTTAAAGACCCACCTAAAGATCCATCCGAGTTTCACACTTGGATAAGAGTTCCTAACCCCTAGCCCCACTTGCACCCAAAAAACACATAATTGATTAACCCTTTAACAACCGCCCTCACCACCTTAACTTACCAAAACATTAACTATACTTGTTCTAAGCCCGCCAAAAGGGATCAAATCTACATCCTTAAGAAAAGGTCTTATGATTTTCTCTCGATGGTCTTTTCTTCTCATGCTAGCACTATTACCTTCCTACACATTACTGATATGATCATTGTTGGAATTATGTGCCTCAATCCCACCGGCCTAAACCTTTGAGTGAGTGATTTCAGTGTGACCACTGAGATGTCTGGCCAATTTGCTTAAGTGATCCTGAACTGTCTATGAGATCAGTGAGACTCAGAATGATCTAAATTCTCCTCGTAAAGTTCCCTCATGACTATATCAGTGTAAAATTTAGTTTTTCTTGTCTATGGATGTGATTGGTTTGACTTGAGCTATTGTTATGAGTTTTCAGTTTGTTGTCAATGGAGTTGTTCCTAATGCCTATCACTGTGACTTTTCCCACTGGATTTTCTCATCATGAATGTTGGTATGACTCTGGCCAATGGTATTTGGTCAAGGTGACATGAAGGCTCTATAAGAGTCTTAGTGAAAGAGCATTTCTAGCCAATGGGGTTTGTGTTAGGTGTAACTCTTTCCGATGAGGTTTTTTCATCAGTGTGACATGGGACCTCAATGAAACCTTCTTTGATGCTTGTTCTCTTGTTGATGAGGCTAATCCCATGATAGTTGGTGCTCCTGTTCATCATCAAGGTGACACAGGCCAATAAGATGGTTCGAAAGGTGTATGAGCTTAATGACATTAGGGAGACCTATGGGTTCAATGTGACATTATGAACTCTTGTTGATGGACATTGTCTTGTTGATGGACTTGGTCGAGACCTTAGGATGATGGACAACATCAGGGAGACTTTGATGATAGGTGTGTTTTGCTAAACTGTGGCCGATAGACAAAGTCATGTCGATAGACTTGAAGGAAGACCATGCTTGAATAGGTGCTAACTTGGTTGATTTGCTAAGTTGTACAATGACTGTACAATTTGCTCATAATTGTTCAGTCTGGTTAGAAATTAGAATGATGACAGTTGGAGAAGTTTGTTTGATGTCCAAGACTATTGACAGTTGGTCCAAAAAAAAGAATATGAACTAATCTATAGAACATGAATTGTTTCCTATCTATTGAAAATGAATGTATATACATTGGATGTTTTGTAGTACAAAGTGAGAGAGGAAGATTAAGGAAGGATTATGTTGTTGAAATCTCTCTAGATTAAGTGTCTTGGTTGATCTCTCATGTTCATCTACACTGTATACTATGTGAGAGTATTGTAACAGTGTGAAGGTTGTATGGAATGAGATGTTGATTAGGGAAATGTAAAAAGGGAAGAGGGAAACAGAATAGGGTTGTTGCCAGTTTGTCTCCAAAATGAAACAAGGTGTAATATCTATGAAAAGGGCTAAGGGCCTAAGATTTATAGTAACTCTATTTGTTGCTAAATAGTACAATGGTTTAGATCTTTTGGAGTGTGGGGATTTTTACCCGAAAGGGTTTTCCCCATGTAAATTTGTGTGTTCTTATGTTCTTTACCATCTCTCATGTTTAATGGTTATGTTTGTTGAGTTTGTTTATGCAAGTGTTGAAACTAAATTTACATGTGCTTCTCTTAGAAGGATTAAGGTGGGAATTGAACTATGTCTAATTTCGCTTTGTGACATGGTTGTACATGTTTTTGAGGAAATCTGTTTGAAATTAAAGTTACTGAAGGCACTACTGTTCTTGGAGGTTTCTCTGAGATGACAAATTTTTTGCAACAAGTGGTAGCAAAGCCTTATTTTGATTGCTAGTTCTGGGTATTTCTAATGTGAAGATTTCTTAGTCTGTTAGGCTTGAGGAAATCTGGAGGAATTGGCTGATGTATTGATCCTTTTTTGAGTGGATGTCTTGTAGTATTTAGAGACAACACATAGTTGGAAGGATAGTGAAGATAGAGTTAGTTATCTTGGCAACAGTATAACCTTAATGTTTGAGGTGGATTTCTTTGCTTCTTGGTTGAGTTACAACAAAGCTTTCATATTGAGTGTTTATGTGAGAGGCTCTGTGGTGATATGGAGAAGCTTGGGCTGAGTCTAGTCATGGAAGAGAGTGCTTATGTTGGGTGGTATTTCCTAGTGTTGGAAATATTTGTATTCTATTAACCTTGAATACATGAAGGCTATGGAGTTAATCATTAGATGGTTTGAAAGCTTCTAAAATAGCCTATCTCTTTCTCGGATGCATGCGCATATTGATGGTTTTGGAATTGGCTTGAAGGGGGCCTAGAGTTCTTGAAATGTTGTTTCCTTTTTAATGATTTATTGTACTTGCATGTTTTATGTTGTTTTGCAGGTTTTACACATCAAGAAAAACTTGTGATTATGTGGAGTTGTTAAACTATTTTCTAGACCCTGGCTTTTGGAGTGTTGTTGGATGAAATCTTTGCAGTTCTACATGCGTGCTTTGGCATGGTATGAGGAGGTGAGATGCTTTCTCTATATGAGAGTGTTGATATGTGATTTGCCACTCAACATTCTTGTGGGTTCCTTGACTATGGTGCTAGTTGTGGACATGTTTTCCAAATCGGATTTGGCATGATCTGGTGTTTGAGTCAGAGTGTCTACATGGTTGTTCTCTTGTGAGATCTCATATTGTGTAAGACATTGATGTGTTAGTGAGTCTTCATGTTTCATTAATTGGATCTACGAGTTGTGCAAAGTTATGGGATATTTTTACCCATATGTTTTTTGTGGGACAACTCAAAAGTGGATTGTCTATATCCATGAGGTCAATGCAATGTTTATGTAGACTTGTAAGCTAGCCTTATTTGTGGTCACTTGTGCATTGGTGTGATTGATTTGAGATGAGATGATGGGTCGTGTTGAGTACCTGAATAGTCGGCTATGGGGACCTATAGCATGTTGTATCATGATGTCATGGATGGCTTTGATACACTGCTTTGTGTAAGCTTTTGACAGTGATGGTACTCTCTGCTTGTTTTGGAGATCTTGGTGGTACTTAGCATTGTTGTTAGATGGAAATGTTGTTGATTGTACCTAGAGGTTTTTCAGATTAGCAGATGATTGGTCATGATGCTTGGAAAGCTTGGATGTCATGTTTTAGTGGGAGCTTTAGTAGTGATTGTGGATTTATCACTTGGTGATGGATGGTCTTCTTTAGTCTTGCATACATTACTAGGAGGAGCTCTTTGATCCTTTTGTTGCAGAAGGGTTCTTTTGCATTTGCATGGACACTATTTGAAGATGTGAAACATCTTGGAACCATGGAAGACATTTGGAGTCTTTGGCTGAGGTGTTGGAAGAGCTTGACAGGTGATGTTGGTTTTGATTTTGTTTGTGTTATGTCATGGTATGCTCTTCATTAGTGTTTTGGCATGATGCATTGTTCTTGAGACCGTGGTAAGTTTACTTGGAGCATGGTCTCTCCTAAGGGGGATGTGTAGATCATGGTGTCTTGATAAGTTCCTGATTCAGATATGTGGAGCTTTGATAGTGGTCTTGAAATTCTTTATGTATTGGGTGCTTTGATCATTTGTTAGATACTTCATGTACAATTGGAGTTTAGCATGTGATAATCAGATGTTAGTACTCATGGATACATGAAGAATAAGGTGAGGCTATTGATGGTTACTCTTGGTGCTAGCTACAGTTGAAAGTCTGAGTAGCCTACAACTTGGTTGGATGTGAGTTCAACAGAGACCAATGAGGAGATTT
>VDFB02135595.1:0-25121 GCA_007258455.2 Sequoia sempervirens | reverse complement strand
GTCATCCTCTCCAATGGAATGAAGCAGGATCTCTCTCCTCTCAATTAGTTTGTTGTTGAGGGGTGCATGGTATGCTAAGAACCATCCTCCAGTGCCTTATATCTTATCATACCATGATGCCTTTTGTACAGATCTCCAAGAGAAAATATGAACTGGCATCACAAATAGATGCTGAGAATAAGATTAATTAATTGACCATATATGTGTCTTATGAGATGACTTAGAAACAATATGGTTGAATCCTGGTAAAACATCACATAATTTAACATGCTGAAAAACACCACCTACTTAATGACCCTATATTTTTCTTATGCCAAAAATAAATACTGAATGATCTGGTAAATTGTGAGATTTGTGCATTGAAATCATTGAGAAGCAATGATAAATTAGAAACATCTCAAATTACAAGATAATTAACATCTAGTAGAGTGAAATTGAAAAAAGTCAAAACAATGAAACTAGAGATGAGAAATAGAGGACATGAAGGCTAGAGAACATTACCGTGAATTTCAATCTTGTATTTGTAGCTTCTGTATGAGAAGATACATGATTGATGCTAACAACATACCTTGACAACTTCACAGAATCTGTGAAGCTATCACTTGATGCAAGGCCTCCTCTAGTAGCATGTGAAGCATAATATTATGTAATTATGCTTAGTATCCTAGGAAAAACTAGATATTATTATGGGAACAAAGGGCTTTGTTTTTTTCAAGCTGAATTAAAAATAATAGAACACTTTGTATTATGGTACTTTGGATTTGTTATCTTATTACCAATAGACCCAAAGCATATGGAGCACTATTTTTCAATACAAGCATGATGGACTTCTTACCTTCTGGTCTTCTTATCAATGAAGATATTCTTCTTCAATTTTTTACTTCGGAGGTTAGTGTTTGTTTGAGTTCACAGTTTTATTGCCTTTGCCAACTAGCATATGGATGTCACATAACTAGGTCACTTAGAAAAAGTGCTTTTCCTATGAACAACTTTCACAATTTTTCCCCTTTTTGTTTCAGCAAGTGTGTACTTATATCAAGGAAGCAATTACACGTCCATATACATTATCAACTCAAATATGCAAAGATGTTACATATGAAAACTATGCCAAAATTTCCCATAATCTTTATCCTGAATTGTACATAGTGTGCATTTGTTCTTAATATTCTCCACTTTTCTGAAAAGCTTGTCCTCTAAAATTTTCATATTTTCAGTGTGAATTAGTTGGTGAATTTCTCAAATCCTTTTGATTAAGCACGAATGATTTCCATAGCTATAAAATGATTATGAATCCCATCGTGTGTTTTGTCAAACAATGCCCCTGACCATAGTTCATCCTAAATGTTCATTTAAAGCATGCTTCTACAATAAGAAATCTATTTTAACCTGGTTCTATGAGTAGGATGATTGAATTGGAGGAATATTGGATTAAATTTCAAGGAATAAATGTACTCAAATGTGCTTGATTGAACACTATTTTTTTAGAATCCATTCTAGTCGTTTCCTGATGATGATTATTGGAACATTGGCATAAGGGCTTTTTGGATGGTGTTGTGCCTTGCAATGGTAGTGCTTAGACTCTGTTGTCAGTTGTTTGTGTTAATCCAATTGTCTATTTTGGGGTTTTGGAAGTTCTTATCTGTGTGATTGGGGATGCTGGTGGTATTTGGAGGCTGAGATTCCGAACCTGGGTTTCTATAGGGATTTCATTTTCTATGTACTTGTTGAGGTGTTTAGCTGATTTTACTTGTTCCCTTACATCTTCTAAATATTCATATGGGTTTTTTTTATTTATCATAGTTTTCTCCCTGTTTCATTCTAATTTTCTGATACAAAATTCTAATGATCAAGAACCACCTATGGTAATAGGGGATTCAAGTAGTTTATTGGTGGAATTGTCTCTCTTTTTTGGATGGAGTTGTTTATTTTAGGAAATGTTTTTTATCTTCTGAGTCTAGTTTTAGGAGTTTGTATAGGTTCTGAGAAGATTTTTTTGGTATTTATTTTTTTAAAATACTTTAGATCATCTGGATAGAAAAGGGACGTGTTAGCAGCTTCAGGGGGGAGAATTCTTTTTTCTTTTATATTTTTTAGAAGAATGCAAAAGGCCATTTGAAGACAACTTTTAGAAATGTAGCTTGGGAAAATGTGTTTAATTGTTATAGTGATATTAGATGAAATAACTGAAGAAGAAAGAAGAAAGAAATTACGCTAATGTGCATGGATGACCAAAGTAGGTCAATGGGATAGTAAACAAGAAAATCCTCCACTGCATCTACTGAAATAAACAATTGCAAATGTTCCTGCTATAATCTTGGATTTCCACTGCTATTAATGTCATACATGTTACCATTATAACATTGAATTTTGTGGAAATTGATGAGTTGGTTAAACTTCCATAACCATATATGATGTTGTAAACATGTATATTGAGAATGAAGTGAGATTGTTGTGTAACGTACACAACAACCTTGCTCGAGCTAGCTATCTGAATAATTATTTTCTGCAGCATATAATACTATGTCATTTTGTCTCAAACATTCTCATATCATTGATATATGGTCACTCTAAAGATTGAATAAATCTGCTTATTCTATGGGCTTCTTTTGCATCCCTTTTATAATTTTATCAATATAAGCCCAGTAACACTTGTGACAATGAATATCTTGTTGCTTGAAGTTGTGCCTAACTTCTAGGCATTCAAGGTCTGTGGTTTTAGGGGAATTAAAATGTGTGTAGTGCCAAAAATAATATGTCAACACACTCTAGATTAAAATTGAATGCATGTTAAAATTGATAAAATTTAAGATTCTTCATAAATATGAAAGAGAAGCTAAAGATATATTACATACAAGTTAAATTCCTATTTTGGAGTTTAATATATGTAAGAAATAAATTAAATTCAGTGCAATACAATTTTTCCAATCTGTCGATTATTTATTTCATGCTTTCTTTGTTGATGTATATTTCATTTTTAAAAAATATATCAGGTTTTCCAACTTGAGCATCAACTTTTCAATCATTTTTTCCCTTCATCTTCTATAGAGACATCAAGTTTGGCTCCCTTGATGGATTTGTTGTAAGTTCACTAAGTTACATTTATTTTTTAACTTCTGAATGAAGTCAACTCTCTAATTTCTTGTCCTATTGATTTATTTGGTAGGAAATGTGTAGGCTTCTATTAATTTATTAAAGATTAGTATCATATGAAATTATGAAGAATGTAGCATTATGTCAACTCAATGTACAAATGTTGTTTGTTTCAAGTTTCATTAGAAAATGTAAAATTCTTATTTTTCCTTTTCTACTATGACTTTTTGCAGGTGCACATTGTTGTATGATACATTACGCCCAAAGTTAATTCATGAAGTAGAGTTAGATTTGTTTCTTTGTGAGCTTGTTGACATTCTTAGTTAGAAGTTCTTAGAAGAACAAATCTTCTGTGTAAAGCAGGGAGAATCAGGAGGCTAGTTTGTGTAGACATCAAAAATTGTCATCTTACTTATACCTTTGTCATAACATTGCATCATTTAGACACCTTGTATCATGTTTCGTCTTAGTTACCCATAAATATCATATATTTAATTAAATAAATTTTATTTATTTAATTAAATTCATAATCATTTCCATCCATTTCTTCCTCGGGATGTTAATTAAATAATTTATATATTTTAATTTTCACTAAATCATTTAAGATCCTTTCCTTTCTAATGTTAATTAAATAATTTTATATTATTTTAATTAATTAAATCATTTCATCCATTTTCTAATGTTAATTAAATAATTTATATTATTTTAATTAATTAAATCATTTCCTATTAATCTTTCTAATGTTAATTAAATAATTGTGATTATTTAATTGATGAAATCATAAATCCAGCATTAATTAAATAAATCAAATATTTATTTAATTAATAAAATATTTAAAATATCTTCTCGTTTTCTTTCCAAAATTGAAACTCATGCACATCTAATTAATTTATTTAATTAGATAATTCATCAATTGTCCTTCTCATCTTTTTCAGGATTTATTTCCTTTGAAAGAGAATCAAAATCTTTCTATCTTTTCACATCTTATCCTATCTTGTTTTAATTCCTTTAAAACAATAAATCAAAAAATCTTTCTATCTTTCGTAATCTTATCTTATCTTGTTTTTATTTCCCTCTTGACTTCCGCAAATAAAACAAAAATCCTCAAACTATTATCAGAATTTATCTTGTCCTACATCGTAAAAATCTATAAATCAAACCTTTCACAGGCCATTTGCATCAAATCTTCAGACATCCTTATGCTGTCAAAATCATCTTCCATCGAATCTTCTTCTAGCATCTTCACTCTGTCAAAATAATTCTTCAATCACCATCTATCATCTTCATCAAGTTGTTATGTTGTAGAATTACAAACTAACATTCCTCCTCTCTTACAATCAACTCCTTCAAAATCTTTGTACTCTTGTGCGTGTGGAGGAAGAGTCGCTTAAGATCAATCAATACTAAGCCAAAACAGTTTTGTACCGCTCTTTGCTTTCATTTATTTTATTTTCATTCTAGTTTGTACTTCTATGGTGCTTGATAAGATTTAATTTGTTTATTGTCTTCAAAGCATTTAAACCTTTGATTTATTTCCCTATCTACATTTCTAGCACCCACCGTGGGGCCTTGCCCCATTTTTAACATTTATTTGCAGGTTTTCTGACAGGATTTCGCGTTCTGGAATTCAGCTTTCTGACAACAATTCTCATTTTAGTGCATCTGAGGGTTTCTATAGTGTATATGAGGGTTTATGTAGTGCATACAAATCTTTTAATGGTGCTTCTTGCAGGTTTTATTGACTTTGTTTTGCAGATCTGACAGTTTTTGGACAAAACTGCAAGTTTTACCAATTTCTTCATATCTTCTACACAACTGCGAATTTTTTTGCAATATTTTTACAGAGTCTTGTACATCATCTCAAAAGGATACAGTAAAAACATTGAGGGTGTATCATTGTTTTTGTAGAAGTTATCATAATTTTATGTTTTTTCATAAAATTTGTTTTCTGGACGCAAATCGACGAATTTTTTAGAAATTTTTACATTTTTGGAAAGCTATTTAAATTCTAATTGGGATCTATGTTTTACAGATTTAATTTAGAAGTCAAATACAATGCGAGAAAATATGATCTTTATTTTTTGTATGGTTTTCACAAATCTGCGTTTCTGAGAGCAAAACAGAGGATTTTTCTGACTTCTTTACATTTCTGGAAAGCTCTCAGAAAATTAGATGGGATCTTTTCTTTGAGTTTTCATTTTTCAAATCAATAAAATAATCAAATACTGAAATCTAATTAGGCTATGTCAAAAACATGTCTCTGAAATTGCAAATTTTTTTTGATGAGTTTATTTAGTTTTTTGGGCTGCATTATAATATCATTTTTTTCATCTTGTAGGTGATCATAAGGAGCTCCAGTAGCAGCAAATATCACTCACAACAATCTGGAAAGCGAATAATCAGGTGCACACATTCCATTTTTTTAATCTCATTAATCTTGTTTGTCACATCTTTCAATTTGGGACATAAAATCAAATCTTGTTTGATCACATCATTGCAATTGGTTTAAAACAAATCTTGTCTTCAATCACACTTCAAAAATTGGGTCTAAAATTAATCATTGTCTTCCATCACATCTTGATTTGGGGATAAAAAGAACAAGTGTTTGAATTGTTTTATAAACATTGCAATTTTTTTAAGGGAAATTAATCATTGTGAGTGTGAATCAAGTGTGTGTGTGATCACAAACACCTCACTTGGTTGCTTTTGTCAAACCCTTTCTAGGAGGCCTGCTAGGGGATTTCATCACCCCTGAGGATGACCTCAATCGAAGTGTGAATCGAAAGACACGCTTGTTTGGAAGTTAAAATTTTTGTCACTCTTGGCTAAGCCCCAAAGAACTTTATACCTTTGGGAAGTGAAGGTGAAGGGTGGGTTACCCCTTTCTCCCAGCTGTGTGGCAAGATTTTGCTTTCAAATCATCCTTAGTCAACCTTGTGCAGACTAGCTTGAGACCTAATTGGCCATACCCCACTTGACTAGTCATAGGGCTTGTTGATGTGTCTTCCATGTGTGCTTGTTTAATAATCATTATTACATTATTCAAATTTCAAAATTCAAACTTGCTTATGTGTCTTGCGTGAGTGATTTATGGTTGTACATGTGTGATTCATTTAAACATTGTCCAATCAAGCTAAAAACCAAACACATAAAGTCCCTCTACACATTCTTCCAACACATTCATATCCAATCACCATCAACCCTAATCAATCCAAGTCTTCCAATCTAATCATTCCACATCACCACTATCACCAACCTAGTCTTAGTCACCAATTATCAAAATGGTCATAATCATAAACAAGCCCAAATCCATAATCCAAGGGGGCACAACTAAGCATTCCTTTGATGGAAATATGAATGTAACCTCTTCTCCAAAAACAACATCATCCAAATTCAATATTTTTGAATTTTTTGAGAAGCCCAAATCTAAGCCATCAAATAAAATTGACCAATCTAATCCATCCACTTCTTTGCATGCCAATGCCACATCAACACATCCATCAATATCACTGGAAGAACATAGGAGCCCAAGTCTACCTTGGCAAAAAAATCAAGAGCCTTTAAGTGTTAATGCCACCGTTGACAAAGGAAATACCAATCTAGCACATGCACCCTATAACTTTATCATACCATCATCCAATCAAAATCAAAACCCTAAGCCAACACCTTCCACCTCTACATCTCCAAAGGATGTGACCCAAGGGCTACGAGCAAGGAATCAACTGTCACCATGTCATTCAACACGTATACCTGAACATACAAAAAAATCCTCAAACATCATGCCAAGTCCTTCAAGCCAACCATGTCATCCACAACCCCTTGAGCCAATTCCAGAGTCTCCCCTAGTAAGTCCAAGTCACCCTCTATCATGCTCCTATGTTGTTGACCATCAAGAATATGACAAGTCTCTCCATGAGAAATCCCCTTCCACCTCCATTCCAATAAGTCATGAGGTATTTCAAGAGCACAATCCTAAACATGCGGAAATTACCCCCTCATCCACATAAAGATCAACACCCTTCCAATGATCCCATTCATAACATACCTAATATTGTTCATGATCAACCTTCCATCTTTGATCAAGACCCCTTTTATGATCAAGAAGACCATGATGATCCTCTTAGCCAGCTTTATGCATTCCATGGTCAAGAGCCTATCACTTCACCTATCCATGAGCAAGAAACATCCCTTACTCCTATCTACCCCCTACCTAGTACTATCCATGATCTATTAACATCCACTTCCTTTGATGAGACATATGCCTCCCAAGCACACATAGAAGATCAAACAAATACATTGGATCTAAGTGAACACAATGCTAATCAAGATCCTAATGGTCCTCCATCACCCACTACCAACCGCATTGCAAGTCCTCCATCATATCCTGATGGTCTTTCCACCCTCATTCATGAATTTTCTTCCTTAGAACAACAACAACCATTATCTTCCCTTGCTTCATCTTCTCCATCCAATAAGGAACTCATGTCTAGTGTTCCACCTACACCTAGTCTCATTGTCCATTGCACACTCCAAAACATGAACCACCAAGATAAAGGTTTAGACCTTCAGGAACAAGGTATTTTGGAGCCTATCCATGTCAAAGTCCCTCCACACTCTTATGGCCGTGGGCATACATCTCAAGGACACCAATCTCAAGATGTTGGTATTTCCTCCATGCCTCCTAAGTCCACTTTCCATCATACAGCCTATCGTACACCCAAAACATATGTTGTCATTCCACCACCGTCATCCTATAAATGTCAAAAGCATGTGACCATACACCTTCCACCATCCATTCTACCACCATTACTTCCAACTCCTAATATCCCTCGATCCACTCTACCACCATTGCTTCCAACTCCTAATATCCCTCCATCTAATCTACCTCCACTTCTCCCAACACCTAATATCCCCATTATCCAATCCCCTTCTCCCTCCATCCATAAATACCCTAACATTCCTAATCATGACCAACAAATGCACACAGTGTATAAACATGAAGCTTCCACTCATTCCACCAAACCCAAGGGATTCAAAAGCAATAATTCCAATGCCTCTACCTATAAAGTCAAAAATCCTAAGGGTTCTTGTACCTTAGGACATCAATACAAAAAGTCAAAGAAAAATCCATCTAAAAAGTTATATAAGCCCATACCTCCAAAAGTAAAGGCCAAAACTAAAATGATTTGGGTACCTAAGAAAAAAAAATCAAGTCAAATGAGGCATTCACATCACAAAAATCTCAACCATCCACTTCCATCCCACATTCTCATTCCATTCAAAAGTCTCAAATTCCTAAAACCCACAAGCAAAATAAAAATCATAAAAATACTAAGTCTATGTGGGTACCTAAAGCACTACACCCTCCACCTCCTAAACAAACATCTCCATTGTTTCCTACACCCCATCCACATCAAAAGATTCAACGTTTAACACAATGTGTGCAACCATTGGCCATGGTTCCCTTCCATTTCCCAACAATTCCACATACCTCCATCTCCTCATCCTTCACCCATTATCCTACATATCTCCCCCACCACCTTCCTATAGTCCATGCTTTTGGCTAAGCCTCCCCACTCATCTTTTTCATAAGTCCCATATAATCCCTATCATCTTCCCTACATAATCCACATCATCATCCGCTATTCCCCATCCATTTTTGCATAAACCTTTCATAATCCATCATCTACCTACTCCATCTCACACTCATGCAATTCCTTACCAAAATCTATGAGCATAATGACACTTGACATGGTCCATGCAATGACATCCATATGTAGTGGGACTACCAACTTTCATGCAACTAGACACTTGAGTCCCTCCTATCTATATTCCACTTCTCCTATCCAAAAAGTCAAAAAGTCAAAAAGTCAAAAAGTTAAAAAAAAAGTTAAAAAAAAAAGTAAAGAGAAATTCCTTCGTCCAACGGTGAAAACCTGGTAAACAGGCGCCCTGGATAAGTACCATGATGAAAACCTAGCAAATAGGCGTCATGTGTAGGTTTATCTTCTATGTCACTTACACTTGGGGGCACAATGTCTTTATCTATCCAACCTATCATTTTCATGTTTCTTATCATTTCCATCCTACTCCTCGCCATCAAGGTTCATACCTATCATATCAGTCCATTCATATCCACCCTTTCTTCTTTGATCTTGATGAAGATATAGGGGGAAAATGTTGGAAACATGTCTTGGGTATCTCTAGATATACTCTCTATCCTTCCAAACAACTTCATATATCATTATCCTATTGTCATAAGTTTTGTCATGAAAAATCCTAAGAATTCGTACTCTAGGAATGGGGCATGCTATTCCTATGTACATAGTCTTTGGAAATCAAGATTCCTACTTCCTCCTATGATGCCTACATCCATTCCATTCACTATGACCTATCCATTCCATCCATCCATATATCATGAGCCTTTTATCCCTTTTTATCCCATCACTCCACCCTTTCATCCATCCATCAATCCCATTTATCTCCTTGCACCTAGACTTGAAGGCTTTCCCTGTCATTGCATTCCAGTTAATAAAGGCTACTCAAATTTTCATCCTTCACACCAAAACATTTCCAAAAAAATACAAAAATTCCAAAACATTTCATAAAATCCAGTAAAAAAATCAAAACATTCCAAAAAGTCCAAAAATCAAAACATTCCAAAAGTCCAAAAAAAATCAAACATTCTTGGCAAATCCAAAAAAAAAATCAAAAATTAAAATCCAAAAAAAATTCAAAACATTTCAAAAAAAAAAATCCAAAAAAAATCAAATATCCAACCAAAATCCAAGCAATAAAATCAATCCATCCAATTAATTCTTCCAATTTCATCTACTTAATCCATCACCTCAATCCAATCATTCAACCATTCAACCAAATCAATCATCTTCATCAAAACCATTCATCCATAATCAATCAATCATCCAAGCAATAATCCAAATGCAAGTCAATCCTTAATCCATACCAATCAAGTCAATCAATCTTGTCAAATTATCCAATCACATCCTTTGGTCTTGGTCCTAATCTTGTCATAAACCAAATCAACCAATCAATCAATTATCATCATCCTTGTGTTGCTCTAGGGACATGTCGCTCCCCACAATGACAACACTATCATCATCATCATCAATCCTATCAATCAATGGTTTACAGCTTGACAGGGGCACTACCTTGTTTGTTTTTGTATCATTTGTGCATGCTTGCTTGCTTGTGTGTGTTATCATTTTATCTTGCATTTGTATCAAATCCATATCATTCTAGCTAATATTCATATCTTGTGTATGTTGGAGCTTTTTGCACTATCCTTTGCATCTAGGTCATATCATACCTTTTGTGCATTAGGACTTTAATGCTCTAAGTCTACTTCCTCATACATCTAGACAAGGTTGTATTAGCTGGGCATGAGACACATCGTCACCTTGGTTCTTATATCTTGGTGCATAACGTCTAGTGCTATATCAAACATCATGGTTGCTCACCTTCATTGCAACATAACGTATCTTTCATCTCCTTCATCCACTTCCTATCTTACATAATTCATCTTGTCTATCCTTATCATTTCATTTCGAGAGCCTACCCGTGTTTGTTCAACCCGCCTATCCTCTCGAGGGGGCATCATCATTCCATCATCCTATCTTTCTATCATTATCCATTCTCCTCTATCCATACCTTAACTTCTTTGAAATGATGTTACTCGACACAAATCTCATCATCTCGAACATCATCTCAAAGAGGGGCAAAATGTATGCCCTTAAAATGGTCATGTTAATAAGCTTGTTAATTAATTAAATATGATTTATTTAATTAATTTCTAAAGTCATCTACATATAAATAAATTTAATTATTTATTTATATCGCTCATTTTCTAATTTTCTACCTTGATTAAATAAATATTTTATTTAATTACTAACATTTCTACCCCGCTTGATTAAATTAAATAATTTTTATAATTTATTTATATTTAATTATCATTTGTTCTAAAATTTGAATATTTTGAATATTAGAATAATGGAATACTTCCATCCCATAATCGCATTTAAATATTAAATATTTTATTTAATATTTCCTCACCCTAATTTCATTTTTAAACATAATTAAATATGAGTTATTTAATTATGTGGATTTCCATTTTCATCTCCACTTCCAAATTAAATAAATTTATTTTATTTAATTTCTAACTCGTGCTAACTCACCCTTCCAAATTTTTAACTCATCCTTCGAAATGGAAGTTTCCCTTCGAAACTCAATGACGAAATTGAAAGAAAAGGGAAACCTTCCATCTTCTCTTCCACTTTCAAAAATCTCTCACCATCCGTTCGAACAAGCTTAATCTAGACCGTCGATCGATTCAGCCAATCAAATCCGTTCGAAAACTCTATAAATAAAACCTTTCACAAGCCATTTAGATCGAATCTTCAGACATCCTTATGCTGTCAAAATAATTCCTCAATCTTTCATTCATTCTTATCATTCTCCATTTGTCATCATATCAAGTTGTTATGCTGCAGAATTGAGCAACCAACATTCCTCCATTATCAACCTTCAAAATCTTGCATTCTTAGTATATTATGCATTTACTTTTAAATCTCGTTCTTTAGTAGTCATTTTGTGGAGCTTAGTATACAAATCAGAGAGCTTTAGCAAAAATACTGGAGATAGAGGACAATGGGACGCCTTCAAAGGAGCTCTTGCATTGAGAGTTTGTTGTACTTTGTTTAATCAGTTTTCCTTTGATTTAAAGTTTCATTGGGTGCTTGAATAGTATTTATTTCATTTTAATACTATATTTTCAATCACATGAGGGAATGAGACTAATCCAGTTGGAGAAGATGCCCTTGAATCCTCTAATGCAATAGGGATTGGCATTGTCTGCTCCTTCTTAATTGTCTCTTTTTTCTTAGAATATACTTGGATCTTTTTGGGTGGCTGATAAGAAGGCCTTTCCTCCTCCTATATAGACAGTCCTTCTTCAGTTTCCAAAGTGTTCCCTTTATCTCTAATTATTTCTTCCTTTCTCAACACACCAACAACACTTTCAAAATTCCCCAAAACATGTCTTACCCTATTTCATTCCCCTTGAATGTTGGGCAAAGGATCATAGCCCAGATCTGACTTCCTGATATTTTCTACCATCTTGTTGAAAGCAAGATACATAGCTTTCCTTTCATCTTGTAATTGTAAATCAAGAATGTTTATGATGACATCCTCAAGGTAGTAGAAATTATGGACAAACATACCTAGTGACCTTTTTGCTTTTACTTCAACAATGAATCCCTCAGGGTCATGGTTTCTAGGGCATGTTGTCATCAATCTATAAGGTTTAAGGATCTCATCAAAAGCCTTCCAGTCTCCCTTTACCATCACAAAATCTTCAAATGTTGTGTACTTAGGGAAGAATGAACCCTTTTTTATTCTCTAGCAAGTGACACATTTGAGATCCTCCCAATTGTCTCATGATTTCTATAAATCCAATCCTGAGAGACATGTCTCTTGGTAGCACAAAAGGATAAACACTTGTCCCATATACCCTAAAAATAGTTTTGTCTGGATATGCAATGATATCTCCTCAATTATGGGTTATATTCAACTCAGGCCTCCTCTCCATGGGCCTTAAGAAGTCATGAATTTCTTTTGGGATCCTTGGTAGATCAACAACCAGGAGTCTCCTTAGCTTAGATGCAAAAATGTTATCGAGGACCACATAAATAAATTTCTGGTCATCCCTGTCTAGAATTTGGGTCCAACATTGGACCAGTAGCTCAAGATCATCCTCCACCTTCTTCAATGACATGTCATCACCAAAATTCTTTTCTTGTTTATATAAGATCATGTGCATCAAAAGGGAGTATCACAAGAATATTACCCAATGCTTCACTTCCTTAAGATCAATCGGGTGCTTGTGCATATTTTTTGCCAAATAGGTAGCAAAATCATAAACTATATTGAAGGTTGCATGTTGAATATTGGTTGTCATGTACATATATTCTTTTGGTATAGTATTAGGTGCATTAAAGCCAATAATCTAATACAAGGAGCAAACAATCTTCCTGAAATAGTGGGAAAAGTAATTCATAGGAAAAGGTTCCTTCTCATCTTTTCCAATCTTGATCTGCTTTCTATTCTTTCCATGTCTCGTTGAAGCAGTGTGCATTGGCAACATTGTGGTTTTGTTCCAAGACCTTGGTATTATCATATTCTTTCCTAAAGGTATCAAGGTCAATTAGGACCATATCTTCACTCCACTCATGTAGTTTAAATATTTCTGCAATCTTTTCCCTGGTAATCCTGACCACCTTAGCACCATTACATGCCCTAACTATTATGGACACAAGGTCATATCTTGTTGTAGTATCCTTGAACAAGTCTATATCCATATACACATTTAGGAGCACAAGTTTCCCCATATCTAGTCTCCAAGTATTGCAAGTGGGAACTCCACAATTCCTATTCCCAAATCAGTTTCTAAACATTTGCCAACCAGTGTAAGGCAATTCAACATCCTTCATCCAAGCTTGCTTATCCAGTAATCCTTCATGAACCTTAGGGCCATAGTATATTATCACTCCTTGACTCCTCTTGTTGGTCGAGGGTTTGAGTTGGTTGACAATGTCTTCAGAAAGTAGTCTAGTTGGGGTTTTAGAATGAGACCTTTGTGTTTTGGGAGCCATGGATAACTGGGCAAGTTTTCAATGAACTAGGGTTCTAACACAGAGAAGCTCAAAACCTAATTCTTTTAATTAGAAGCCTAGGGCACAATTAGAAGACGCAAATTTGAACAAATTTGGTAGAAGACTGTGATTTTATATGCAATTTTAACACAATAAAGCAATTAAAGCATGCGGGCCAATTCAATTGGAAGAAAAACAATCACAACTTGCCCTAATTCAACATGGTTCAAATAAAGCATAAGATACAATTTTAATTGTACTTACAACTTTTTTATGTTTACAGGAACCCTAATTTTTTCATGTCGCAGCTTGAACAACTTTGATCAATCACCCAATTGCTTTGCATTCGCTTGCAATCTTCAATTGTGTAAAAAAATCAATTTTATGCACCTTTATGACCCAATTATAATAACTGCTAATGTCCTTTCTGCCATTACTGCTCACTCATGTGAAGCAAAATGACTCAAATATCAGTGTGTGTGATTTTAAATAGTAGTCATTGATCTCCCTCCGAGATGGCACAATGAATGACTCAGATTGAGTCAACACGGTTTGAATTTACATCACCATAGCTCGCCAACTCGTCGACCAATGAGAAAGTGTTGACTGGAAGCCACATCATTCCTTCATGTGGGCTTCACTTCCTTCCCTGACAAATGAAACAACACATGTATCATTCAATCGTGAACCTCACATGTATTCTGATGAGCATTATTTTAATGTTGCGAGGTGTGTGATGGGCGGTTGAGATTTAATCTTATGATTGCATATGGACCGTCGATCTTAGAATCATTGAGTGTTGAGCATCTTGAAAGCAAACCAATTCCCACCATGGCAAGGACACACGTCAAACAATCACAAACCTCGCATCATCTTCAGGCAACCATTCTTTAACTCCTGTGAGGTTTGTGATTAACGACCAGGATTTGATTCCTAGATCCAACAAACGAGATTTTTGCACATGCTGATCTAAGGTTAGTTTTCAAACAAGGCCATGACTAGGCTGACATGATTTTGACTCTTAAGGCGGACGCTTACCTAAGACATTTTTTTATGAAAATATTTTAGCCTGACTTAGGCAACATTAAAAGTGATGATATAAGATTGGACAATCGAAAGACCTGAGCAAAAGGGCCAATAAAAGCATGTCTCTGATTGCTTAAGTTATGACTTAAACGACCAGTGACCGGGTAAAGCAGGTCAACAGAGAATTACAACACCCAAGGTTTAAGACATAAGAAAATTGAGAGCAAGGTTACAAAGCTTAAACCCTAAACCCTACCCTTGGACACATATGCAACATACCACTATAGGGTGCAATCCAAGCTTAAAATTTTGAAAAATTTAGGAGCTCTATCAGAACGTGTGACCTTTTAAACTTCAATCCCAAAATTTCCATTTTTCCTTTTCATTATATTTTAAATTTCCAAAAAATTGACTCTATTCTATGGAGTTGGTGAGCTACTCTTCTTCACCATAAGGAATAACAACTGTCTTGGCCAACCATTTCCCTGCCATATTTACCACTCAGGCCAATGCTCTCTTGAGAAATAATTTGACGTTTCAAGTTTTTTTGCACCATTCACACACCTTTTTTTTTAATTTTTTCTAGTTTTCTTTATGAGAAAAAGGTTTAGAAAAGTTAGAAATTACAAAAATGGTTGTTGAGACTTTAGATGCCTTTCAAATTAACATCACTGAATAGTAAAGTGTAGGGAAATTTTTTCTGCTTCTAAGAGTATTTACTATTTTTGTTATGAGATTCAATGTTCAGTATATTTTGTGAAATATAATTGAAAGATTTCAAGTGATAGAGGAGGTATTTGAGTAATTGAAAAACTAATTGTCACATATGCATAGAATCTTCAATTTATGCCATCACAGTCCTCGACATAATACCTTTTCTTAAGTCCTAAAGCCTAAGAGAAATGGATAAATTATGGTTGAGGCTCCTATATGGTACCATATGGATTAGTTCTCATTACTATATGGCGAGGAATTTTAACTAGGCCGAAATTGTTTGCAGGACCTATCAATGTGTATACACGATTGAAGTCAGCTATTGAATAATCATAGCTACATGCCTACGAATGCATGCTTTTGTTGGCTAGCCTTGGTATTAATTCAAATACACATACTATACTTCTTTTTAAAAAAAAAAAAAAATTAAGTCAAGTTTTGATTTCCTTAACTTCTGGGTTTGTTGTTTTTCAGTTCAATGAGAGGTGGGTGACATAAAGCATCTGAGTGGCAAGTGAGAATAAATTTGAGTCCTCACTTAGGCTATGACACTTTTTAGTGCTTAAACAAATTCATCTTACTCTGTTTCTTTACAAATAGGCTCTTTCAAAAAGATGTGTTCTTCGTATATGAAATATAATCTGCATTGCATGCTTCTCAAGTGGGGGATTTCAGCAATATATGTGATAGTAGTGATGAAACCCTAGATTTCACCAAGTAGTTTGAAATATCACAAAGAACATGGTCTCTTTTTTAGGTTTGGGGGATGCATCGTTTGAACAATATTTTATGTTGATTTTTTTAATGATTTTTGTAACCTATAAAATACTATATCAATCTATCTGGTTGTTCGCTCTCTTATCGGCAACCTGGTATAGCTATTGTACTTATCTGATTTGGTTATTAGTGACCAATAATATATAAATTTCAAATATTATTTCATTGTAACATGACTCTAACATACAATACCATTCCATGAGGAAGTCTATTCTCCATACAAAATTGCATGTTTGAGGCATCATATCATGATTCTAACATACAATACCATGCTGCAATGATGGGACACACAACAGTGGCTAAATTTTACGTTTCCATGTTGTCATTTTCCATCATGATGAATCACCAGCTAATAGTGTTGGGACCTACATTTTCCTTGCCCTTTTCTGTATAGAACTAGGGGAGAGGGGCCCATAGTGGAGCACCCTAACTTCATGTTTTTCAAAATCCTAGGTGGAAATTTCAAATCACTTCCAATTCTATACAACAGTTTATTTGGAAATTGATGTGCTTCTATATTTCATTTTAGGGCCACATCATCAAATATGATGCCACATCAACATGCTTTTTGTTGAGGTATCCAAAAAGGTCCAAAAAAAAAGTGAGACCAATAGTGGTGCACTAAGTCATGTTTTATTGATGCGCTGATGTGGCATCACATGATTTGTCACTTTGCATACTTTATGGATAAAAAATGTTTTGCAATTGGTTATTAAAGTGCTCCACTAAGGACTACTTATATCCCCACTATTGGACCCTGCTCCATTATAGGCCCCTCTCCCCTAATGGCCTTTTCCATATATAACTTTCAAATATGTGTCACTTTCATTTTTGTCATATATTTTGAGTTTAGAATTGAAAAACTGAGTTGTAGACAATCCCAACTCCATGAATCGTAGCTTCTCTATAGGTTTATCTATTCTTTCTTTATGGGTATTTTAGAGATATTCTACTAAAACTTTGAAGTAGAGTTTAAATCATGTCCAAAAAAAACTTATCTACATCTTATATTGTTCTTCCTATTTGAATGAAGTGGTTAATTTTAGACACAAATTAAACTTTTCCTCTTCACAATTTCAGTATAATATATTGATAGTATGCAGGAGTAGAAAAATCTGAAGAGTTATGTTTTTCTGCAACTTGTTTTTGAATTCTTGAATTAAAAAAAATGATGATAATTAAAGCGACACATATTGGAAAATTTGAAACTCCTGGCTCCATATATGTCATCAATGGTTATGTTCAATGGAAACAAAAGGAAAGTGATTGTAGCTGACAGTTCATCATGATGGAAAATGACAAGATTTTTTTTAAAAAAATTAGTTGTTGTTATGGTTCCTATCGTTGTAGCCTAGACATATAATTTTGTATAGAGAATGTGGTATTGTATGTTAGAATCATGTTATGATGTCATACGCATGCAATTTTGTATGGAGAATAGCCTCTACCCTTATTTTCATGGTTGCTTCTTGATGTCAAAATGTGTGTTTCCTCAGGGATAAGACCTAGTAATTGAGCACCCTAACTTTTCACCTTTCAAAATCATATGTGACATAGTCTAATTATTCTCAAATTTTTATATTGGCTTACTTGGTAAGTTCATTGCTCAAACCCAATCTTTCGGATAAACATCATCAAATTTGATACTCAAAATATGCCCCATCATAAAACGTGTCCTAAAAAGTACTTTTTTGACCCTTTACCCATGATAGACAGTTATGACACCCAATATTTAAAATTGTTTGTCCTATTAGTTGAGCATTTAGTATTGCAATATTATCTAGACAAACACTCATATCATTCTTCTTCTCACATTCTAAGATAATTCTTTATGTAACTATAGATATGCACATCTATTGAATTCAACACATTAAAACTAAAAATTAAATATCCTTATGCTATAAAAACATTTTAAATATATATAATTGAACAATTATAACTAGAAACCTAATATGGACATATCTCACTTGAGTGGTAGTTTTTAAACCTAAAAGCATTTGCTTTCTTCCTAGATGTGGTGCTCCCACATTTTCTTTAATCATTTGTTTCCATCCAAATACAAGGCTAAAAGCCATTCTAGAGAGCATGACAACTATTAACAAATACCACTTCCATGGCTTTCTACCCTTGCCTTGTTTTGGGCTTGTTATTTGTGTTGCGTTTCTAGTTGTCATGTGTTAGACATATCCCTCACGACATCTTTGCTAGAACATGGGATATTGCCAATGTAATTTTGGTGGTGCTTGCTATTTCATATGGCATCTTGGGTCAAGGTGGCCTTCAAGATAACAAGGGATAGATCGATTGGAATGAAAACGAGGAGGATTATGAGGGAAGAATCTTTGATTATGTTTTGGTCAATAGGTATAGGGAGCTTTTGGACTCTAATGTGGTGGAGGGTTCTAAAAGTGGAGTAGTTGAGAGTTAAACTTACTATGAACACAACTATGGATATGAATTAGTAGTTGTAGTGGTGCCTTTGTTGCAAAGGACATGAACTAGTGTTTTGTGTTAGGATTTTAGAGAGGCTAGTCACGCTTGGGATTCAAATCTACCTTGGGCAATGGATGACATCAATTGGATTTGGAGAAATCGCCATGCACCTAAAGATTTCAAAGCTAACGGTTTCAGTGATTCTAGTTCAAAATCAAATGTGGTTGTTAAAGCATCAAATGGGAATGAAGATGATGTTGTTGTGGTTGAATAATCAATGAAAAATCAAGTGGGTGTCAAGCTATTTCACATTTTGAAGACATCTAGAGCCTTACGAAAGTAGAGGTAAATCTCCCATGTTTTGATTTTTAATATTAGATTAAAAAAATTTATTCATAGACGAACAATGGAAACACCCACCTTTACTACCATCTCCTCCCCTAATTGCTTCACCCCAAATAGATTTGAACTTGACACCTCCCTCACCTTCAAAGACATGAACCTTGTACCTTATCAATCTAAGAAGTGGAGGAGAAGACCTCCCTCACCTTTGAAGACATGAACCTTGTACCTTATCAATCTAAGAAGTGGAGGAGAAGACCTTTGTCACCTCCAAAGATATGAACCCTATACCTTACCAATTTAAGTAATGGAGGAGAAGACTGCCCTCACCTCCTCCTCCCCCATTTCCCTCATCTTGCATTAGAAACCCATTTTCCCAAATATATGAAAAAGGTTGTCCTTGACTCCAATCCACACCACAAACATGAAAAAAAATAAAAATAAAAGAAATTATGAAAAGATAAAATCAGATTAAAATTTTCTAGTCAATCCTATTTCTAATCCCCCAATTCCTCCTCGTCTTGCTTCTAAAATCCCAAAGTGTGAATTTGGGCATTGAATCAACATAAGCAAAGATGATTCCAAACACAAAATTAGTGAACACAAGCATAACATAATCCACAAATACAGTGGATATGTATGGTTTTTGAATTGGAAACAGTTGTGTCATGATGATTATTTTCCTTTTTGCCTTGATTTCATCCATCTCAAGGTCCCATGTTCTATTGCAAATGTAGTGTCAAAAAATGTCGTTGGAACATTTCACACTTGTTTGGGCCCTCCTTGCTGAATTGAGCTTAATGATTCCTTGATTTAGTGTTGTAATGTGTTTGACACATTCACATTAGGTCTTGGGACCTTGTGAACGAATGAATTCAAATGGTACCTTGCTAAAGTGTTGTCACATGTTGTAACAAACTTTCACACTTTCCTAAGGTCTTAAATTAATTTACTAAACCCAATAAACCTCCTTTTAACCTTAATCATGCCTTATCTAAAGTGTTGTAAAGTGTTGTAACACTTTCACACTTTTCTATGGTTTTCATTAATAATTGGGCTTTCTTATGCTTTAATCGGCCTTATTTTGCATCCACAAGCCCCATTTAATGCATCTTTTCAAGGATAATCCTACACAAATCATTACCCAGTCATAATTTAGGTGTTTACAGCTTGTGTGGCCCATATTTAGTGATTTGGGACTCATTCGCCACCTTGGGAAAATGAGTCCCACCTAGATTTTTGGGTCTCGAACTTGGTTTCACACCTTTCTAAGCATTTTTAAAAATGGTCCCAAAAATTATGCCTAATGGGACTCATTCGCCATCTTGGCTGAATGAGTCTCGTTTGGCCCAAAATCAAAATTAATTCAAAATTTTGGTGGGATTTTATTCTCCTAGATTTGATGTCGGCTTGTAGTGTTGTAATTTCAAGATTTTTTGCATAATTGAGTATAAATACAAGTTTTTTTCACTCATTTTAACCCCAAGCATTCAAGTATTTATCCTTATAGAAAGTTTGAGTTCACAAAAGCATTCAAGCATTCACAAGAGCATTCAAGAGTCTTCAAGGGAAAATTATCAAGAATTTTAGAGCAACATTCAAGCATCAAGCATCATGTCAAGGACTTCATGTATCATGTTTTTTTTGGAGCTAACAATTGTGATGTAGGGTTTCATGTTTCAAGCTAGCACTTCATTCAAGATCCATCCTATTCAAGCAAGAGTCAAGATCTACATCCATTGGAGCCATCTCATACATGTTTGTATCACTTCATTGATAAGTTTTGGTGAGTTGCAAAATCATAGTTTGTTCATTCATCATTCTCCATTCCTATTTCATTCTTTTTTAAGGTTTTATTACCAAAATGAGATTTGACCAAGGCAACCCCCTATCTACTAACCCAACAACATTTTTCCCTCTCCTTTGTGTGTGATTTGTAGGTCTAGGTTGCAGATTTCCTAAGGAGTAAGATTGGAGAAAAGTTGCCAAATAATTCAAAGTTGTCAAAGTTGTCATCAAGCCTTGGAGAACATTGGAGAACACCTACAGGTTGCAAATCAAGGTTTCGGATCCAAAAAACAATCAGCAAGGATAGAGTAGACAGAGAAGAACAAGATCAAAATTTGAAGCTTCAGAAAACCCTAACTAGACTTATTCGCCACTTCTTGTGAATGACTCCCAATTTTAGTCAAAATTTAGATTTTTGCATATTTGGATACCCATTTGGCATATTCTTGTTCTCGTACAAAAATCCAGAATCTAGACCGATTCACCCAGCTTGGAAAATGAGTCCCACTTAGAATTAAAGGCAAAATTTCTAGTGTTCCAGAGCTCCATTCAACCATATTTAGATTCCTAGGTGCACACATTTCATTCTATAGCTTTCTATTTTGTTTCATTTGCATTTCTAGGTCATTTAGCAAGTCATTATATAGAATTAGGGTTTGGTGTTGTATCTTGCATTGCATTTGTCTTTCCAAGTTCTTACTTGGTGGTGAACCCCTCATTAGTTTACATTCAGCCCCTAGGAAAACCCTCTTGCAAGACCTCTTTCTCCTTTGCATTGAGATCTCAAGGGTTTGTTCTTGAATGAAAGTGAGCGAAGATTGTCATTCTAGGTCCTAAACCCTAGAAAAGTCCACAATATTCTTCATTTCATTTTGGTGAGCCTACATTTAGAACATCATAATTCTAATTTGGAGTGCATTACCATCCTAGATTTGGTTTGCATTAACATTGTATTAGGATTTGCATTAGTTAATTGGCATTCTAGTGTTTCATAATTTTGCATTAGGGCAAGATCATATAGTTAGCATTTTTGCATCTCATTTAATTGAAAATCAAACAAAATCTGCACTTTCAGATCATACAACATAAAAGGCATAAAAATCAATTAAAAATTTCTAATTTTTTTGAACAAATCCCTAAGAGGACTCATTTGCCACCTTGGGTGAATCAGTCCCTCTGCACATTCTGAATTGCATTTTCTAACATTTAAAATTTTATTTCTGAGTTTTTGTTTGTTGTTGTTACCTTTATGTTTCAATTTATAGAATTTATGCTATAAGCATTTCATTGTTCTTAGCTTATATTGCATTTGCATCCAACTTGCATTTAGTATCCCTTGTATGATTATTTGGTGTCCTATTGCTAATACTATAGTGAGATGAAGTTTGAGACTCATGTCATCCCCTGACAGCACAATCATTGTGGATCTTGGGTTGTCTAGCTCTTTCACTCCTAGTATTGACACTAGTACAGTAGGTATGGACCATACCCTTAACAACTCTTTTCCTTCCAATAGTGTGATGCATGTTGAAACAAAAATTGATAGTATTCCACAAGAAAATATAATTCACATTCATGAAGATTTAGCAAACCTGCAACATCAAGTGCAAAATGACAACATTTCAACTACTGCCATCCCTACTATAGATAAACTTGACCTTATGCAAACCATAGTTCAAATCTTTGGGAAACACCTCACTTCAACCACTAGTTGTCCTCTACCTACAAGCAATGTGACAAGTCAAGGAGGAACCCATATTCCTCCTCCCACAACAATTGCATCTGTTCCCACCTATACAAACCCTCAAATCACAACAATGCAACCAACTAGTAATATGATTCCTTCCTTGGGTATTTTTGCTAGCATCCCTAGTTCCTTTGTGGCATCACACATCATATCTCCTACCACTTTACCACCTATACGTATTCTATTCACTTGTCCTTCAAACACATACACCCCTTCACCTTTTTCACCTCCATCTCATAATGCAAGCAATGACCCTCTCATAAACCAACTCTTCCAAACCATTTCATCCCTTCTTCAATCAAAATCAAAATGGCCCACCTACATATTATGTCAAAAGTAGTCCATTGTCCTTAGAGATATTACAAACACCAATGCCACAAGGTGTAGAGGTGCCTAGATTCAAGAAATATGGAGGAAAGGGAGATCCTTCTAACCATGTTAATGCTTATATTGCCTTATGTAGTGACTTTGTCCTTGATGATAATCTCTTGGCTAAGCTTTTCCCTAGGTCCTTGAAAGATACTGCCTTGGAGTGGTTTTCTTCTTTACCGAACAACTCAATTCATTCATACAATGAACTAGTAGAGGGATTTGTTAACCATTTCCAAGTGCATAAGACCCCTAAGACGACCTTGGCTGATTTGATGAGATGCATGCAAAAAGAAGACAAAAATATAACTGACTTTATCTCATGCTACCAATCGCTTTATTCCCAAATCAATGTCAAGGTTCCCGATCCTCACCTTCAAAAGATGTTTATAGAAAATTTGTAAAGCAAGATACACTTAGATAATATTACCATGATGAAATTTCCCAACTTTATGCATATGCGTATTTCCCTCCATGATTATCAAAATTTGGTTAGTAGTCAAGATACAAAATCCATTTCTACCTGAATTGAGAAGTCTGACCCCATAAACTAGAACAATTCCCAACCTTTTAGAAAATAGAATAAAGGCTTCCTTCAATTCAATCCCCCTCAACAAACAACTCAGAATGTCAATATCCAAGTAGCTGTTGTTAAGGCCATGATACCCTTTAGTTATGGGGACCCAAAAATACAATTCACTCCCCTACCTGACACCCTTCATAACACAATGTCCCAACTTTTAGAACAAAAAATGATTACCTTGCCTCCTGTTAAAACACCCGATCCTAATAAGCCTTTACCCCTGAACTTCAGATCAAACTTTTATTACCATTATCACTGAGAAAATGAACATGACACGAAACATTGTAAGCATCTTAAACATATTGTGCAATACCTCATTGATTTCGGTTGTCTTTTCTTTGGAGGTGTTAGTGATCAAGGAAATAAGTTTGTTGCCCCTCCCAACCAAAACTTGTAAATTTTTACCAATCCTATGCCTAAACACAATATTTCATTTGTCAAAGCTAGTGAAACTACAAAGACTGATGTGATGAATGTTGACACAGATGATGAGAACATAGATACAATTCAATAAAGTCCTATAGATAATGATCAACAAGAACAAAATCCTTTCTATGGTTTGGTTACATTGGTTGAAACTCAACATCGTAAGGGACAACCTAAAAATCCTCTTAACATTGATTTCTCCTCTAAAGATATACTTAAACATGCACCTGATGGTCCTCTTTACATAGCCGGATGTATCTATGATAAGCCCACTAATGGGATGTTAATAGATCTTGTCTGTGGAGAGAACATGATCACCGATGAATTCTTACTTTTGCATGAACTCTATCAAGATATATATGTTAAATTGAAAGCATGGATCAAGATGCATAATGGTTTTTCTTGCCCTATGATGGGATCGATCACCTTACCATTGCAAATATGAATGAAAACATTAGAATATCTCATTCTCCATCATCCCATAGTTGGACCAATTTCGTGTGAAGCTAGGCTAGATACATGGCTTCGCTCCATGAATGCAATCCCTTTGGTTGTGCATAAATGCTTAAATTTTCCCTTTGAAAATGAAATATTTACCGTCTATCATAGTGGCTTTAACCCGTTTTCCTCCAAAGGTAACTTTTCCTTAGGTTTCTTTTGGCCTGAACCTATAGAACCTATAAAGCCATGAGAAGACTTCTTTTTCCTGTCCTATCAAAAGTTCAAGGCAAATAAAATAGTAGAATTATCCCTCTGAAACATGTACCCATCCACAATCGAGCCTACCATCCTAGAAAAAACCATGATTGAGCCTAAAGAAAATTTCAAATAACCAAGACCAACCTAAAACAGAACCTGCACCTATTTCCTACAAACAACCGAGAGATAATGAAAACAATCATGTCATTCCTCCTAGAATAAAACAAGTTTACAAAGTCAAAGAGAAAGTGGTTGATCAACCTCCTATGGATCCTTCCATTCCTCCCCTTGGGGAAGAAAAGAAACCTATGGTTGACCAACCTGCTCCTACACAAACACAACTTGAAAACTAAACTAAAAGAAACAAAGGTGCTAGAGAGCATAGGCATAGACATCGTGCCCTTGCTCATAGGTTACATGAAGAAATAAATAAAGAAAATAAAAATCCAAATTTGACTGA
>VDFB02135594.1:0-12262 GCA_007258455.2 Sequoia sempervirens | reverse complement strand
TAGATATTTTCTTACAAACTATCTACAAATGAAAATTTGAAAACATCATAAATTATTATCTCTGGACCTTTCCATCCCCCCCTTGTTTTCCAAGGTTTATGGAAATTCAAGATAATTTATATGTAACAATTAGGTGGTAAGAGGAAGAATGTTTTCAAACAAGATCATCATCAACACTTTTACCCTCACCATATAATCAAATCATCCACCAACACATTGAATATTGCTTATGTGCAATTATCTTGATATCAGCGTTGTTGTGTTCATATTAGTATTTAGAACATTTAGAACACTCATACTATTTAATTTGATTGTATTTATTGCATTTTTGTCTACAATGTGTGATTTTACCATACACATAAAATGTATTATGCTAGATGCATATATTTCTTTTCTTTCATACTCTATTTTTTATTATCTTATTCAACATAGTGCATATACTTGATATGTTTGAATTTTTTTGTAAATCTAATGAAATTGAAATACAAAGAATAGACACAAAATTTGGGGATTTAATTCCCCATTAATTGGGAAATTAACAATGAAAAATGATTAATAATAATCAATAAAGGGAGTGGAGTTATCCTATTGGGGGAGTTTTAGTTTAAACTTAGTTTTCATGGAGCTTCTAAAGGTAACCTTAGATGTGCAGGAAGTGGGTGCATGATAACAAATACATAGGTTCTTGGTATTTGGGGTTCTTTTCTACTCTCTAATGGATCAAATAATGCATCCAAATCCTTCACTATTATTGAAGATTTATGAATGACCCAAAAGTTGAGTATTCAAATTTTAACAGTTTGAGATAATTTTAAGAATTGGAAGTTGAATCACTTTGTTAAAGAATTTATGGAGTTCAAGTATTTTTTGTAAATGATGGAATATATATATATATAAATAAATAAATAAAGTTGTTTTCTTTTGTTGATTTAATAAGGTGTAATTTTTTTAGAATTAAAAGAAGTATATGTACAATATACATGCAAGTGTAGGTTCATAGATATACATAGTGTATTGTTCACTTGAATAATATTTTAGGAAGTTATATTGACCTTTGAAATTAAAATCTAGAGGATATGTTCACATCATAAATAATTATATTAAAAAATATATTTACCAAATTCTAATAAATTATATTTTGTTATTTTTAATTAATTATAAAAAATGTCATTGTAGATACAAATTTAACTCAATTTAAAATTGAATGTAGATTTCGATTGTAGGAAGTCTTTTATGAAATAACTATAAATTATAAAATTTCAAATTTTAAAAACATGTAATATTGTGATTATTATAAAATTTTAGTGGTTAATTCTATCATAAATATTATCATTTCCAATATTAAGGCTACCTTGAGTTTGATACATTTTTTATGAGCTTATTTTCTCAAAAAAGTATATGAACATTTCATTAGTTTATTTTATTGGTATATTATTTTCTCCTTTCCTTTCTCTTGTATTATCATCCACCTTAATTCACTTATATTGTATACACACATTTTGTAATAGTTTTCCTATTTAAATACACACAACTAGTTATATTTTTAGTTTTTATTAAATTTATAATAGTTTATGTTTACGTAGGAAAATTATAGAGTTGTTATTCTAATCTCTTTGTTTGATAATGATGGTTAGAGGGATTCAAATTAGTGCAAGAGGATAGTGAAAATGGATGGGATCCATAGTTCTTCTCCTTCATCTAAAAGTGGTTCTACCAAGAAAAATGCATATCTTCAATTTGATGTTGGTGATGATAGGTTTCTTCCCTTCTTCTTGGGATTAGGTTCTTAAAGGTAAGAACATCCCTTTGTATTTTATTTATCCTATTGAATTGATCAGAGAGAAGGATGATATCCTATTACGTGTTCTAAATATAGTTGTGGAAGGATCATCTTTTAGGTTTTAAAATTCTCTAATTGGGATTTTTTTTCTTCTCACCATAACAATGATGTTAAAATTTGGCTATGAGAAGATGGAATCCTTAGAACCATTTGGATATATATTATGGATAAGTATTTTTTCTCTTTTCTTTCAAATTCAAGGAATATTATCTTCGCACAATTATTTTCAAGCTTTAGTTTTCTGCAAAATTAGGTTTAGCCATAAGAAAGTCGAAGCTAGGGTGTGATCCTACTAAATTAATCATTAATATGGATCCAATTTCAGTCTTCCTCCCTAGCCTCACACTTGAATGATAGAAGAAAGTCATGAAAGAGATAGAAAAATCATTTGGCTGACTTTTATCCATTAATGGGGTGACTAGGTTAATTCAAAGGATCATCTTTTCTAGGTTCTACATAAACATGAAACTAAATAAGGAGTATCCTTTTTTATTTTTGTGTCTTCTTGTAATAATGTGAAAAGGGGAGCCCTAATTTTAATGCTTAAACCTAGGATTACTTTATCTTCCTTTTTCACAAATGCATTAGATGCAAATCAACAAGGTGAATAATTTGACTTTCAACCATGAAGGTGAGTCAATTAGACCTAGATTTGCATTCTTGGGGCCTTAAAAATGGACTAGAAATGATTAGGAATGATTAACTTAATTAAGTTATATGACCTAATATGACAAATGTAATATCTCAATGATGCATAGACTAGAATAGAAATTTGTAGTCAAATTTGAGAAGTATTGGAGATTGTTCACCTATCATGAAAAGTTGGATTTGGCATGAAAAGTAGGAATTAGATGCCTAGGGGCATATGAATCTATAGTAGGGGGTCCTAAATCTAATTTTGTAGTCCTTTGATGTTGGATCTGACCTTTTATTTCCCAATTGCAGAGTTGTTGGAATATCGTCAAATAATTCTATAGGTGAGTTTTTGTGGCTTGACAAATTTTAGGGCTCAATGAATAATTTATCTTCAATCCTCTTCAAGCCTATAACCTACACATTTAAAGAGAGGGAAAATTTTGGGCCATTTAGGAGCTTGCCATATTCAAACCCCATGTAAGTGATTCCACTTCGACAATGGCAATGTCAATGATAAATGGATAATTAAAAAGGAAGGAATGAAGAAATCATGCAATTTGTTGTAACTTACCACCCTTCAGTGGCTTCCTTGAAGTACTAAAGTCATACACATCACCTTAAGGTCTTGATCTTGCTTTCTTGATTGCTTGAATTCTTGAATGCTTTGGAGACCTACTAAAAGTGTTAGCCTTCACAAAATCATGACAACATGGGCACACATAAACTCACAAAAGATTTTACATGATGTTGGATCTTGAATTGTTGTAATGTTGCTCTTGACTTACTCTTGACAATAATATTTTCTATATGGATGTTTTTTAGTTCTTGTTATATTTCAAATGAAAAAACTATGTATTTATATGCAATTGGTCTAATTTCCTAAAAAATAGATCCCAAAAGCCAACACTTGAAATTTGAATTTTTGAATATTAAAATACTTCCAACAATATATTAAAAATTGGCCCCTAGAAAGATAGGGGGACCTATACGCCCATGGGAGTATGGGTCCTGGCCCTATCTTCTAGGAAATTTAATGTTGAGATCAAAACAATAATTGCTTACATTTATTCAATGCTTGAAATCCTTCAAAAAATAATAAAAATAGGCCTTTGGAATTCATAAATTAGGAAATTAGGGACCCAATTAAAGGCTCATTAATTTAGGGGGAGAAAAACATAGTATGAAATTTTCTTGGGTAACATTTTATGACACTATAGTTATCCCCTTTAGTGAGAGTATGAACTCATGCTCAAACTCACACTAAAGTAGAAAAATATGTCAAGAGGGGTTTGACTGTCCAAATGTTGAAGAAATAGGATGAAAAATAATCTAGGGAGATGGAAAACCCCCAGTATCTAAGATCCCACTACAAACCAACATAGGCACAAAGGAACAAACATGCATGTAAGATATGTAGCAAGACAATATACACAAACATACATGTCAAAAAATAAGAAGCATACACGGTGAAACACACACAACATAATATAACATATGGATCATGATAAAATAAAAATAAACATGATGTAATCACAACACAAACACGAAAAAAAACATAACAAAAACACAGAACAAAACACAAGGTTAGTACTAAAGAGATTCAATTCGGTAAGGTAAAGAGACCTTAGTCTTAATTGTCTCAAATACCAAATGTCACCCATTGAATAAATGTTATCCCACATGAGGACTAGAAAGTTGTGTTATGCCACATCACTCCTAAAACACATGGCTCTGCTAGCAAGCAAGGTGTGTTATCCTAAGTGGCCATGTTAAAAAGGGGGTGTTCAAGTTTAATGTCTCAAGGGATGAATAAAACTCAACTCAGGGGGTACACAAATGGCAATATGATAAGATTAAAAACTCAAAGGATGTTGTATCAACACCACCACAAGACACAATAACAAAGGGTCTTTCCTCAATATACAAAAGGTCACACCTTAGGGGATATCACTGATGACATCACCACCAAGAGACGGAAAGTCATGGAAAAATAAATTCATGCCTTAGGGAATACTAGCCCTAGCATTACCACCAAGGGGAACAACATATCCCATGAAAAGTCACTCTCTTGTGGGATATCAAGCCTAATGTCACCAAAAAGGAGACACTAATCATAGATCAAGAAGGATACACTTTGATTTATAAGTTCACACTTCTTAGGAGATGTATTTTATCATCACTAATAAGGGACTATTCTTATCCAAACAATGAATGGGGGACTATATGCCCCCCTTAAAATATTAGTCTACTTTCTACACTAACATTTTAAGGATATTTAAAGAGGGATCCCTTGCTAGAAGGAATTCACTTAAGACAAAGCTACCTAACCCCTTGCCCCCCAACTATAGGGACAAAGGTGATCCAAATGGGTTATGATATGCTACTCTTTGTAAAATGAAATATGATTGCATAAAGCCTATTTTATACCCTCATGGATGGTAGTGGGTATGTTAATATACTACAATTACCACATAAAAAGGAGCAAGGAAAATGAATGTTAACATATTATACATTTAGCTTGATCCCCATAAGGATCAAATTATCTTAATTTCTTCTTTAATTGTGCAATGTTCATCAACAAGATGTCCAAGTGTTCTATGATATGCACAGTAAGACGTGTTCATACTTTTTCCTTTCATATCTTCTCGTTCCCAGATTGGTGGCAATGTAATTTGTCCTAGTTTGAGAAGTGTTTCTAATGCTCTTTTAGTCTTGGTTATAGGATGAAAGAAAGGTAACTTCTTCAAAGAACCATGGACTTTGTGTTTCTTGGTTGGTTGAGTAGTTGGTTGTTGTATAGGTGGAGAATCTTGGTAACTAGATCCTTTGGTATCCTTTGATGGTGTTTGTTACAAGAGGGAATGGATCTCATGTTCATTCTTTATGTCACATCTTTGTTTACTCAAGATTCTAAAACTCTTATCATAACTTTATTCCAAGTCAATGAGTGTGTTTGTAACTTTATTCTCATAATAGGTGGTATGTCTTCCTTATGGCTGTTATAAATAGGTTCTTCCATGTATGTTGGTATTGGTATGCCTTGTGATTCAGTTTTCGGATGTAACAAAGTGAATGTTTCAAGTGGCATGGCATGGTAGGATATTGTTGGTATGGGGTAGTAGGCCATTGCATTAAGGGATACAACATTGAATTATTCTCAAGGTTACATAATAATTTGTATGACTCATACATGCTCTCTTCATCTTGACCTAGGAAATCAAAAATACTTGTAATGGGAGATGAAGTATCATGGATATCATTATTAGAATTGGGGTCATTGAAAAACACACAACTTGAAACATCAACCAAGGAATTCAAGGACATCCAAACTTTATCAAAACACCAAGCCATGATGATATGAGACTTTGCAATGTGTTTTAGACCGTTTTAATCCATCTAGATGAAGAATAATCATACAACAACTCTAGACAGAGGCACCTAAGAGCATTCTTTCACATAAAGTTGACCTATACCTAGATAATAAGATAGAGTCACCTAGGGCATCTAAGTCTTCAATAGGGGTTCTAAAAATTCAAAAGTTTGATTTGGTTTTGCACTACTTAAGGATTCTTCTTCTAATTGAAAAAAATCGTAACAATAAGTAATTTCCCTAAATTTGCTTAATTTGTGCAAATTTGATGCAAAATGAAAGTACACAAGAATGTTGAAGATGTTTGAACAAGTTATGAATACAAATTTTAGATCTAAAATACAATAATTGACTAATTCTAAGATGTAGAGACCTAAAAATGATGATTTTGATGCAATTTTGAATCGCAAACAATGCACTTTATTTCACTTTTTTGAACTATATGTCAAATGCCTAAAAACATGTAATTACTGATTCCAAAATAGAGATCTGCAAGTACCTACAGGCTAAATAGACGTAGAAAAACAACTATGATTTCAATTTTTTGTTGATGCACCTGTACAAGGACAGAGTTTTTGAAGCGCGTTTGGGTCCTTGATTAGGGTTTAAAAATTAAAAACTAAATGTTTATGTTTTGTTTAAGGTTTCTTTTTCTATTTGCAAACAAGTTTGATAGTGATTGTTTTTCTGGAATTTCTCAATGTGATTTAAATGTATGATAATGTGTGAAAAAAATGAATAATTTTGAATGTAATTTTGAACAAAAATCTGATCTAAATGACTAAAACATGCTCTCATGCAAGATATGATTCAATATAAGGTGCATTTTTTTATTTTTAGGAGTTTTTATGATGCAAATATGAAACCTTAAGTAATAAATGCAAGACAATATGATGCAAAACCTAGATCTAGGGTGAATGTATGCAATTTTCAAAAGGTCTATAATGTCAACATGTTGGGTTCACTAAAATCTAATAATGTGAAAAAGGGAACCTTGAGTTCAATACGAAAACCTAGGGTCAATTATATCCCTTCTTCAAAAGTAAATTAGAATGCAAATCAAGAAGGTGAATGGATTGAATTTCAACCAAGAAGGTGAGTCAATCAAACCTAGATCTACATTCTTGGGGCCTTGAAAATAGACTAGAAATGATTTGGAATGATTAATCTAATTAAGCTATATGACCTAATATGACAAATGCAATATTTTGATGATGCACACATTAGAACAGTAATTTGTAAATAGATCTAAGAAATACTGGAGATTGTGCACCTATCATAAAAAGTTAGATTTGGCATGCAAAGGAGTACTTGTATGCCTAGGTTCATATGAGTCTCTAATAGGGGGTGCTGAAATTGATTTTTTAATCCTTTGATGCTAGATCTAACCTTCAGTTTCGTAGTTGCAGAGTTGTCAAAATTCTGTCAGATAATTCTTTAGGTTAGTTTTCATGGCTTGACAACTTTTTGGTATTTGAATGTAAAAATGAACAATTTATCTACAATCCTTCAATACTCTTCAAACCTATAACCTGCAAATTCAAAGAGGGGAAATTTTGGGCCATTTAGGGGCTTGCTTCAATCAAACCCCTTGTAAGTGTTTCCACTTTGAAAATGGAAATTCCAATGATAAATGGATAGTTTGAAAGAAAGCAATGATAAAATCATAATATTCTACAACTCACCACCCTTCAATGGCTTCCTTGAAGGATTGAAGTCATACACATCACCTCAAGGTCTTGATCTTTCTTTCTCGATTGCTTGAATGCTTAAATTCTTTGGAGACCTACAAAAAGTGTTAGCCTTCACAAAATAATGATGACATGGACGCACATAAACTCACATAAGATTTGACATGATGTTGGATCTTGAATTGCTACAATATTGCTCTTGACTTTCTCTTAACAATAATATTTTCTCTATGTATGCTTGTTAATTCTTGTTAGATTTCAAATCACAAAATAACTAGGTATTTGTATGCAATTGTTTTAATTTCCTAAAAATTAGATCCCAAAAACTAACACTTGAAATTTGAATTTTTGAATGTTAAAATACCAACATATTAAAAATTCCAATCCCTATCAAGATAGGGGGACCCATATTCCAATAGCCATATGGGTCCTAGCCCTATATTCTTGGAAATTTAGTGTCAAGATCAAAACATTAACTGTCTTACATTTATTTAATGCTTGCAATCCTTTGGAAAATGGTAAAAATAGGCCTTTAGAATGCATAATTTAGGAAATTAGGGACCCAATTAGGTTCATTAATTTAGGTGGAGAAAAACATAGTGTGAAATTCTCATGGGTGACAATTTACAACACTACACTTCCATATATGGAAAATGGGTTCAATTGATAATGTATGAAAATTCTTATCCTCTATGTCAAATTTCCCATAAATATGGTCATCTCTTAAAGTGGCTTATTATAAATAAAAATAATGAGAGATCTACATAAAACATGGTAATGGATTCTTAGAATCCACCCTCAATGGTGAAAATTGGGATCAAAAGTAACAATATGCTAATTTTTGAAAGCTTTGAGAAGCAATATTTACTTTAGAAGAAATATTAATTTTTTTTGGGGTGTTAGGTGCTCTCTAGCTTCTAGTATAATAAATGATTTGGTTATGTTAGTGTAATTAATTATTTATTGCACTAGCATAAATTTACTTAGGTCTTTAATTAATTGAGTCATAGGTTGCATCATTAGAAAATCATAAATAATGAGGTCATTACCCTTTCCATGTTTGTAGGAGATAAGATTCCTTCTAGAAGATGAGTTGTCTTTTCTAGAACTTATCTCTATCTCATCATCGCTCCCTAGGTAGGTTGTTAGGGTTTACATGTTGTCACATGTAGTGTGATTAGGAGACTTGAAAACATCTTAGTGCATTCTAGATTTCTCTCATGCCTATATAATCAGGGAATATGTGCATTTGTAATATATTCTAGATCAATCAGATAATCTTTATTTGAATTCCATTGTTGCAACACTTTCTGTGTAGGTGAATATTTTCTTTACAAAGGTCCTTCATTGAAGACTACAACTTTAAGGATATTGTGCATCCATCATTTCAATAGGTTAGAATGCTCATATAGGACACATGGCTAACCCAAAATACTCTTTTATGTTGTTCAAGATCCCCCTCTATTATTGGGATGTTTCTTGTTACTCAAATCTAGTTTCCCTTGTCTACCTTTTTTGGGGGAGCTAGAGATTTTCCAAAGAACAAATCAATTATGAATAATTTGTATGTTAGTTTTATTAGAACTAGAAAAATCTCACATTTTTCACTAGCTTTCACCCACCCGTCTACCATGTACCATAGAAATTCTCCACACCTTAATTTTATGATCAATACAAATTGTTGAAATTTGTGTGACAAGATCCATTTTACAACCCATGTTAATTAATGATCCCATGAATATGGCCTTTGACATATAAGCATCCCTCTAATCATAGCTGACCAAAAACTTTAAGAGCAATTGATCCTTATTGGGAAGATCATGTGCATGTCTTTCCGATTAACAAGTCCTAGCCCTTATTTGAATATCTTCTGCATATTGGGAAGAAATGAATAAAGTTATAGCGATCAAAGATCCCAAAGATAACAGGTGTGCATAATCAGGAAAACAGTGCATAACATTTCACTAATGAAAAACTCATCAGCAAAAGCAAGCTAGTCGGAGGGAAATTTTCAAATCACACCAAGCTCATGTGCCACATTGATGGAGACCTTATCAGGAAGAAACATACATGCTTTCACTGACGAAAAAAGAGAACAATGTTATCATAGGGACATGTATGATTGGAGTGGGTTCCTCAGATCTCTTTGACCATGTGGATTACTTTGATGAGGGAAACAAGAGAAGTTTTTGGGGAAGGTCTCACCGACTTATCCCAACGAGCTAAGCGGTAGAGGAAACATATTGGGGAGACCAAATATATCAAAAAAGGCATTTTATTCTCCCAACGATGGTACATGTCAACCCGATGGTAATATGGAATGACCACTATTTTTCAGAAAGACACTGGACAATGATTAAAAGGATTTCTAATGGTCCAGACCACTCTGATATCGGGTAAACTTCATAATGTTCTCCTTGAAACATTAGGAATTGAAAAGTAAGGAGGAAGGTAGTTGTACAATATCGGTAAGAATATTAAGTTGTCTTCCCAATTTAGTAAAAGAACCAAAAGGACACTTCATATCGAAAGGACATTCAGTTAGTCTTGGCGATCAGTTATATAAACAAATGTGGGGCCAAACAAATCACACAGATCAGCCTGAGACTAGAGGGGTTCCATCGATGCAATCTTCTTGTATCGCTCTAACATTTCAAAATTCAAAAAACTTGTTGCATTCATTTCCAGTGATAGACATTAATGGTAGCATGAACGAACCTCATATGAATATCTCCGATTAAAAGAGATTGAACCAAAATAATGTTTAGAAGTTGCAGCATAGAAGGATGGGAAATCGAGTGGAGGTCAAGGAATTTAGTGCGCCCAAAGACATACAAGCAAGTGTACATACAAAAATCCTTGCAATCGATAGATTGTAGTTTAGTTCTACCACCTTGTAGAAAATTAAGATGGAAGGTTCAATTTTTGCAAAAACAAAAGACAAGTAGCTAGTCTAGAAATAAGAAGCAAAAAACTAAAACAGGGTAGGAATTGAAAAAAAAAAGAACAAAAACTAAACCAAGACCTAATTGATCAATTTCCTAGTTCAGGGCCAAAAGTTAGAAGGTTTTCCCAATTGAGGGCTGATGTAGAAATATTAGAGGATAAATGCAAACATGTAGGTGATGTGTGGACCCCCATTAGAGGATATAAATTGTTCATGTTTCATTATTGTTGAAGAAGTAGATTTGAACTAGTTTGCAACCCTTGGAATTTAAATTTGGGAAAGTTGGTTGTTCCCAATGTCTTTGTGAATATGGACCTTATAAAACTTCTAGCCAATCATTATAACCTGAACCTTAAAGCCATTTGCAATTTGCAAGGGGAACCTTTCATACATGTATCCAAAATTGCACTTTGTGAAGTTTTCAACCTAGATGACACATGTGATCAGCCTATAGTGCATGATGATTTAGAAAAGGAGTACTGGAGGATGGATACTACCTACAAAGGATGGAGGTTGTCATTACACAAGTCTAGAAAAGATGGAGATCTAGTACCACTTGAGGATGGCGATGGACCTCCCTTTCATGTCGATTTGTTTGAGCCCTATTTAAACCATACTTACTTCTCAGTGGGTCAAATAATGGGAACAAAGGTCTCTAAATTTATGTCTGTAGGGCCAATGGTGATCGTTGCAAATATACAATGTTACAATGCAAGAACTTTTGATTATGCTTCATACATTTTAAAAGGAATTGACTCAGGGCTAATGGCCATCAAGAATGGATCTCCCACAAAGTACTTTCAACATTATTCCCTTCTCATGAACATGATATTGTACTATGGACAAGAGTTAGGAATATTGTAATGCCCCGTCTTAATAAATCTCGAGGGTTTTCTTAAAACAGAAATGACAATGGGGAAATTGGGGAAATCATTTTTTTAACAGAGATTTCAAAGAGGAATACACATTATTTCCATATGATCTCAAAATTACCCAGAAATTAAACTTTCTTTAATATATTTCCCACATAGGGAATTTAACTAATTTCTATAGATAATGTAGAGTTTTCTAAACCATCAATTTTCACAAAACAAGTTACATAAAAATAAATTTTCACAAAATAAATTACTTTCAACAGAGAGTTTTCTACAGAAGCTTTATGAAGCCGACAAAATTCACACAACAAAATATCTACAGAAGCTTTCCTTTCCCAAGCAAATAAAATAAATTTTACAAGAGGATTACCTGATTTCTTTTGCTTACTGGTGAAGAAAAGCTTATGTTGCCTTTGTTGCCTGAAGCTTCCAATTTCTTCCCGAGATGCAATTCCAAATAACAACCATAAAACCAAAGATCTTCCACAAATTTGCAACAGAGTATCAAAAAGCATAAACCAAGAATTTTTACAGAGCCCAAAACCAATTTCCCGTGAATGAAAAAGACAACCTCTGTAATTTTCCCTGAGATCCAAATTATCCTCCGTAACAAATTTTCAACAACCATAAGCAATTATTGCACTCACACACATGTCAAGAAGTGGTTGTAAAATATCTTCCCCACCACTTCTCGGCAAATTTCCCATTTTCAAATTTGCATGCAATAATTTGTTTAATTTAAATTTTAAAACTAAATTTCAATTCACAAGCATTTATTTTATTTATTTAAATTAACAATTTTCAAATACAATATAATTTACACACTTAATAATTTAATTTAATTTATTTATTTATTTAATTAAATTAGTTTAATCTTTTAAGATCAACCATTTAACCAAATAA
>VDFB02135593.1:115000-135478 GCA_007258455.2 Sequoia sempervirens | reverse complement strand
TGGCACATGTGCATATGCCTCAACCAAAAAAATTAAGATGTCTTAATGAAGGCTTGTGACCTGACCATCCTCTGTAGGCATTTTATCTACAAGATTTGATGTAGGAGACCTCTTAATCAAGTAGCAGGAAATGGAAACAACTTCAACCCAAAACCTTTGTTCTAGGCCAACACCACTCAACATACTCCTAGCCTTATTTATCAATGTCCTGTTCATTCTTTCTACAACTCCATTCTGTTTTAGAGTATACAGAGTTGTCTTTTATTTATGAATACCATAATCCTTACAAAATCTATTAAAATCATTAGAGAAAAATTCACCGCCATTATTAGTCCTCAAATATATTTTTTTCTTTCCAGTCTGCAACTCAACCATTGCTTTAAATTCTTTAAATTCACTGAAAACTTTAGATTTACTCTTTAGAAAGTATACCCATGTGCTTCTACTATAATCATCAATAAATGAAATATAATATGTGGATTTTCTAATTGAGGGAACATCTACAGGACCAAACACATCAAAATGAATAAGATCTAATAAACCACAAGATTTATGGGAACTTGAGTAAAACTGAACATGGTTTTATTTTTCATAAATGTAATGCTCACATAAATCAAATTCAAGATTACAATTAGAAAAATCTTCAACAAGGTCTTTATTTTTCAAGGTCCTTAGACCCTTTTCTCCAATATGGCCAAGTCTTTGGTGCCATAACATAGTTTTATCTATAGGTAACTTTGATTCAGAAGAAAGAGCACCTTTGAGTACCCAAAATCCATGACCATTTGCTGAAGAAGAAACCCTCACCTCTTCTATAGACTTCTTTTTCATAAAAGTACTATTGCACTCAACAGTGCATTCATCAAGCTTATATAATGTGCCATATCTGAAACCTCTATCAATCACCATAGCACCTCTAACCATCCTGCATCTTGCATCAAAAAATATTACCTACACATCTGCATCTATTAGTTTGCTCACAAATAACAAATTTCATGCTAATCCAGGGATATGCAACACTCCATTACTCCATTTTATTCTACAATTAGGAAACCTATTTTTAACTTTACCACAACCAACAATATTTAAATAAGAATCATCACCCAAGTACACCTTACCTCCATCAAATTCTTCATATTTAGAAAACCAATCTCTATTAAAGGTCATGTGGAAAGATGCACTTGATTCAATTAACCATGCATCATTATCTGCACAATTTTCCAAAGCTACAATGAATGTGTCACCATCTTCCTTCTCAAACTCAAAATCGGAATCAAATCTCTTCTTTTTCTTCTTCTTTTCTTCTTTGCAGTCCTTACGAATATGTCCAGGCTTATAACAGTTCCAACAAATAAATTTGGAATTTTTAAGAGATTTAGATCTCCCCTTGGACTTGGATTTATCACATTTCTCGTTCTTCTTGAATTTTTCCTTATGTCTTCCACAAACACTCAAGGCTTCCTTGGAACTGATGGATATATTCCTCCTCATTTCTTTAGAAAGCAAAGAACTCACCACATCTTCAATCTTCAAGATAACAGAAGTACTCCCAATAGCCATAACAAGAGAATCCCGTGAATCAAGAAAAGAACAAGACAAGATCTGATATTTCTCCTCCTCATCCATTTTGACACCGACTGATGCCAATTGATCCACCAACATATTGAATGCTTCTAGGTGCTCTATGATTCTTCCATCCTCTTCCATTCTCAAGGAATGTAATTTCTTCCTCAAGAAAATATTGTTCACTAAATATTTGGCTTGATACATCTCACCAAGCCTCTTCCATTGTTTTTGTGCAGAGGTCTCCTCATGAACATTGATTAAAAAAATTCTACCAAGCATAGTCTACTTAAACCCTTGGATTTTTGGTTCATAAAATCATATTGAGCAACCAAAGTAAGATCTTCAAGCCTTGAAATTTTCTCATAAACAACATCCCACAGATCTTGATCTATCAATAGATCCTCCATCTTCAACTTTTGTATCTCAAAATTATTTCCAAAAAAAATTACCACCTCTATTTTCCTTGATGAACTTTCCATCTGAAAATTCTTGCAACAAGATCACAAAGTGGATTTTGCACAAGCCCCCACTTAAATATGGATTAGTTCAAAAAACCCAACAACTCACAACTTCCTACACTAATTTTGAGAGAAGAATAATGCAAAACTTTTACAAATCTTTTCAACTGTTACATAAAATTAAGCATAAATAAGTTCATAAATATCATGTATACCACAACATAATGATTTATGTGGGGAAAACCCTTTTAGGAGAAAACCCCACACTCCAAAAGTTGCCAATATATTATTTAGAAATTACAAAGATTACAATATACTTGCAAAGCAAGCTTCTCATAGGAGTATTACCACTAGAGATCCAAAGACAACATGACCACTATCAAACTCTCATAATACATCATGATCTACAATCGTAGTACAACACCCCCATAAAATAAGGTTACCTTCTAGGGAAAAATAAGCCAACAAAATATCTACCATTAGATCTAAAATCTAATATTAATTAACGGTCCAGATTTATAATATATCATTAATTTAATGCATGTCTGTCATTTAGGAGTTTTTGTTAACAAAAAATTGTTAATGCTATTAACACACATCCCACTCCTCCCTCCACCACATGCTCCCATTGTGTATTACACATATCAGTGTGTGTGTGTGTGTATATATAATCTTATATAATTGCAAGGTTGGGACACATTTTCTGAAGACATAACCTTTATGTTTCATGATAGAAATACCCTTACCATACAGTTCAACTGGTAACTAAGTATGTTTTTTGTCCTCCTCATCTTTGTAAATCCAAGTAGAGAGGTCTTCATCTATAGATTCTTTGCTTAGTTCAACCCACTTAGTGAAAGTAGTGGGAGGTTGATATTGAATGATGACCTTAGGATTATTTTGAATGGGATGTGACTTACCATAAGATTTTGGTGAGGTTGGAAACTTACTAATGTAGTATGAGTTCTCAATGTTGTATTTGTCGCATCCATTGTCTTGGACCTAGACCTTGTTCTCAAGAAATGATACAAGTGGGCATGGAGATTTGGATAATGATTTGGGACTAATGTAGTGGGATGAGGAGGATGGCGAGGCTTCCATATTGATAGGTACTTGATGTTTAGGAGTCCCTTTCAAATTACTATAATATTAGAAAGGATCAGGGTCACCTTATATGGTAATTTTGGTCCCATTGTAAGGGAATTTCAAGCATTGATGGTACGTGAAGGGAACGACCTTCATAGCATGAATCCATGGATGACCAATGAGAAGGTTGTAAGGAAGGTCCAGGTCCAAAACTTGGAGCACCATATCTTGAATAGCAGGACCAACTTTGATGGGAAGGACAATAATTCCCTTAGAAGAAAGCTCTGCATCATCGTATGCAATTATGGTAACCAATTTTAGTTTACAAATGTTCAAGCCTGCTTCGCTATCTATCATAACTCATTTGATCTTGTGTTCTTTGATAAATACCTCAAGATGTAGGGGATCATCGTGGTTGGAATTCTATGAAGAGAGATCATGTTGGATGAATGTGACATGGTGCATGGTAGCCGAATACCCTACCATAGCTTGAAATTGATTAACATTTAGGTTCGTGGGAACCAAAGAATCTTGTAAAGCTTTATCTAGGATCACCTTGTGCTCAAGCAATATACACATAAGTTCAAGAAAGGATATCTGAGTAGGGGCTTTCCCTAGATGATCCAAGAGGTTATATTGATTCTTTGGTTGGGATTTAAAATTCGACCCTTGTAGAGTCACTTTGAATCTACATGTAGTAACTACAAATTTAGGATTCTTGCTCTTAATGGTTATGATCGAGACACTATTATCAGTTTGTTGGATGTGGTTAACTGTGTATTTGTAACATTCCAATCCTTCTTTAGAAGTAAAAATTTCCTAAGTTTTCACTATGCGAGTAAATAAACTATGTAACAAGCCATTGCAATAAACTTTTTCTTTCTTTTTTGATAACATATGTACAAAGATACCATAGCAATATACAATATAGGATTCCCTTTCATTACAATAATTTCACAAGTTACAATAATACAAGAATGCATACAATTACATACATAGCTGAAACGAGCTTTAGAACAAATAGCTTAATGACGGTCCAGGATCCTTCCTTTCAAATCTTGGTTCTTCTATCACTTGCTATGGAGGAGAAGCATCACTCAAGCACTTTCTGCCAACCACAGACTCATATTTGGTCCCTCACACATCTATCATTTGATAGATGGCCCTTCCCTTCGATGAAGAGATTAGTAGAGTAACCAGATAGCAACAACCAACTAAGCATAGTGATGTGTCCTACATAACTAGAACTTGTAAACCCACAATCTAGAACTAGCATGTAATACTGGATCATGGTGAACTAACAGTGGAGCCAGAAGCAGTCACACTACTTTGGCCAAAGTGTTCTCATTCAAAATTTTGAATGGTCATTCTATCACATACACTACTCAAGGCTAATTTTACTTAAGGCCATCATAAACTATGCATAGGTTCTTCCTTCGATGGATAATATATCACCCCAAAGATAACCTATCACCATTTCTACTAACTTGGAATAAATCTACTTAACAAAGTAAATACACAAGCTCCCTCCCATACTGGATGAACAATCCTAGGAGTAAACACAAGCTATTCTAGTTAAACCAATAACCTAGCTAAGAGTAACACATATGCCACTCATGTCTAATCATATCTGGTATGTAATACTTATGATAAACACAACCCTCCTATAATGGAGTACATACAAGCACATCATAAAAACATCGTAATAGCTTCTAATTCCTTTTCAAAGCATTACTATCTTCCCTAAATGCAAGTACTCATAATAGACAATTCAAATAACCATGGAGAACAATTTTTCAAAAACTAAACAATAAAAGAAGAAATATCCTCATGCCTATTTTCGCTTATCCAATTGATTGTCAGTAATCAGTTTTCCAAAACAACAACTAGCTTAAACTTGATTCCTTCAATTATGCCACAATAACTCCCTTCTCTCAAGTTGACGATATACATCACTCAAAATAATAATGCCCTCACAAATACTCTCAACTTTCTCTCTCAAATAAACAGAATATTGCAGCTATGAATTATAGAGAAAAATGTATAAAATACTATGCATAAAGCATATGGGATGCGTCCCAAACAAGTGAGTTTGCACTCCTATTTATATAGCAGAAAGACACTTTCCATCCTACGGGTTAGTCATGGGTGTTGACAGCGCAATCACCATGCAACACCACTCATTCTATACAACTAAAAGGTGGTGCAATAAGAAGGAAATACTTAGCCAAAGAATACTACAGATCAACCTCCTTTGGCGACAATAATGAAAGACTATTTCAAAATAGCACATGTTGATAAAGAATAATTCAAATTGCTCACACAATGAACATCTACAACAAATAGGTTTCATAACATGGCACCAAGGTAATTCACTCTCTTTCCAACAGTTGGTGGTTGGTATTGTATTTGAATTGATCAATATAAAATATGCAACACATAGAATGCATCAACTTAGTCTTGGCATGAGTCGAGTAATTACATTTATCAATTTGACCACTTCAATGACTTGTTGTTCACAACTTAATATGCCTTTAACAACTATTGATATTAGCACATAGACATAGCAATAAGAAGTTTACTAAGTCAAAGATGATTCCAATAAAGGCGTCGACCAAGTCTCTTCCTTATATCAACTTAATGTTGTGAATTAATTTGTAGAATACCAGCTTTTATAAGCGTGGGCAACATGAGTTAAATTTAGCCTCATAAAGTACAATCATAAGTATCAAATAATCAACCTTCAATTAAGTCAAATAATCAACCTCTATCATTGTTAATGATAGTTGATTCCCAAACATTAGTTAATATATTAATATATATATAATATTACAAATACATATATACATATATATATATATATATATGTATGTATATGTATATGTATATATGTATATGTTTATACACACACACACACACACATATATATATTTCATACACCATCTAAGTATGTAGACATTCGATATACAAATAAGTATAAGCAAGATAGTAATCACATAATGATAATATTAGATATTGATTGTATATATACATACATACATATATATGTGTGTGTGTGTGTATACATATACATACATATACATACATACATATATATATATATATATGTATGTATATGTATACACACACACACATATATATGTATGTATGTATATATATATACATACATATAAATATACATATACATCTCCATATCTCTCTCTTTCCTGCTCCCATATACATATATATGTATATATACTATATGTGTATGTATACATACTCTTTCTCTATATACATATCTATGTATGTATATGTATATGTATATATGTGTGTATGAATATACTCACATATACATATACATGTACATGTATATGTATATATGTGTAATAATATACATACATATATACATATACATATAAGTAATACATATGTATGTAATATGTATATATGTATATATTATTATGTATATGGTACATATACATATACATGTATATGTATTTAATAATATATTATTATGTATATGAGTATATATACATATACATATACATCTTCTATTTCCTCCCCATATATATATATATATCTTTCTCTCCTCCACCTCTCCACTCACCATATATATATATATATATATATATATATATATTAATATGTATATGGTATATATACATACCATATACATGTATATGTATATGTATGTGTATATGTATACATATAATTTATATATGGTATGTATATATATACCTATATCTATATATATATGTGTTATTATATGTATGTATATAAATATGTATATGTATATATATAAATAATATGTATATATATATATGTATATATATATACATGTATGTATATATATATGTATGTATATATATGTGTATGTATATATATATATACATGTAATATGTATATATATGTATATATATATATACATACACATATATATACATACATATATATATATACATGTATATATATATATATATATGTCTATAAGTATATGCCTCTATGTACATGTATACATATGTATACATATATCGATACATTTGTATGGCCATGTCTATTTTCCATCATACGTGTGTATCAATACATTTATACATATGGATATATGTATATACTATACGTATATATATATACACATTTGATTAACATAATAGCCAAACACAATTACCATCGCATTGATAAGCACCTATGTGTGATATATCTATTCATATACATATACATGTCGTTAGATCCATTTGACATGCATGTGTATATATATACACATACTTTACATATGTCTTGCTCATCAATACAAACGTAGTAATACAAGAACTCATAAACTCAAATAGATAAACATCACCCAATAATGCTTTCAATAGTAAACAAGACTCTTATGAATGTAGACACATCAACTAAGGATGACTTGCCAACTCCCAACACAATGACTAGACTCAACCATTCTATCGTGAGTGTGTGTATAAGCTTAGATAGTTTACATTACTGGTTACCTGACCAAGATCTTCTCCTAAGTGATACTTCCCCTCCGCTTGGAGGAATGAACATTTACCTGCAACCACTAACACATGCTCATGGTAGTCAGTTGTTCACAAAATATGCATTATATGTAATACATCTCCAAATCTAGAATATCAATTCAATAACCATCCATCTCACATATATGTATTTCTTCATATAACATTTTAATGAAATAACATTCACTCATAATGCATCGATAACAAAGTGCAAGCACATTTTATTCACCATCAAAATACGAATTACATTCACATTTACCCTACATAGTAATACTAAGTAGTAATTACATAATTGGGGTGTAACATACTTCCCCCCTTGTGAATCATCGTCCCTGATGATCTATAACACTTTAACACGTAGATAAAGTTGAGTAAGGGTTTATACTTTTTCTTTTCAATTCATTTAAGAATCATTAAACATACTTCCTATGTAGCATCTCACCTTGCAACCTTGCCCTTGCTGGACCTTACATTGAGTGCCCTCGCTATCACATAGGGAAAACTTGTATGCTTCACACATACTTACTCTCCCAAATAGATTTATTATATTATCATGTTACCTCATATGTACGTCCTATGTACAATAGTATCTATACATGACACCTAAGACAAAGAGACCAAAAATCATTGGCTTATGAATTTATCCTTAGTATAATCCAAATAGAGAAGGAATAACAGTACATTGCGCACTATACTGTGGGTCCCATCCTTCCCTTTGTTATTTACACTTTCAAACAACTTAGAAGCCGAGTTCATCCATCACTTAACATCCATTTTTCCTTACCATAAAGTATTGTTCTTGACTACTTGTCCATATTGAGCATAACATTGCTCTTGGACACCTATCAAATTATGATACTGCTTCATACTTGAGCTTTGTATCAACAAAGTTTCATCGATCTCTTCGATCTGTTACTTCTTTTTGAAAATCTATCAAGTTTATGGTCAATCCTATTTCTAAGCCTATTTCAACCTAATAGAGTTTCCAACCTTCCTTTCCATATAATTGTCCAAACCTCAATGTTAGAAGTTTATAAATCATTCAAGATTTGGTTTACCACTTTTGCCTATTTGGCTATAATAATATATTGTGCATTTGTTCAATTGAATGTCTCATAGTATGATCATGGTTCACACAACCCTATTATTATTTGCTTGTTCACAACTGAGACAACCTTCTCGGGAATACTAAGCAAGTATCTTACATAATATATTATTTAGGCATTAATCAATTTTTGAACCAATGTTGGTTACCTTGATGAGTCTATCCACCAGAACATTATGTCAGTTTCACCAACACGGATAGGTTAAATTGTCTTATGTTCTACCACTCCCCTCTAGAATCTCAAGAGAGTACACATATTCAATCGACGATGACATCTTGTCCTTATTTCCTGGTACAGTAGACATTATCTTGCCACATTATGTGCAGCCTCTTACTCTATCTTTTTCCAGGTTATAGTGGTTCCTCATATAACATATAACTTTGTCATTCCAATGTCCTAACTCTGACATCAATTTCCTCGTTTCATTCCTGAATCTTCCAATTTTTTGGGTACATAGGTTCTTTTATATCCAATAATAGTCTATTCTTTGACTAAGTGAAAACCTATTTTATGATCCCCTGCCACCTTTAATTCCCAAGTAATAATGGTTAGGAGTTTTGCGGGCATAAATCTCCTTTATCTTAAGACATCCACAACTTGGATTTCTTCCTTCCTTGGATTATTTCCAAAGATGTAATTCATTTTTAACTCAATCTAATTTTCTTGATAATAATTGGTACTAATTCCGAGTATTAATCTTCGTTCAATCATGTTGGTCCCTAGAAGATATCAAATTTAATTGCATACCTAATTATCAAGCACGAATGTTTCTCATTATCTCCATTGATTCACTTAATCACATATGGGTGAGTCCTAACTTCGGTATACCCTAATTCTAGGATAGAGTCATCAATCAATGACTAGTCTAATGTTATAGGTTACTCTAACCCTATATGTTCCAATAAAGACCAAATTTATAGCCCAACCAAGTAAGTTATTTCTAACCTTTAGGTTTCAATGAGTAGTCCAGTACATATCCCAACCCAATAGGTGAAACTTAACCTAAAGTTTTCTCTTTAATCAAATTATCTTATCGTCCCAAATAAGTTATTCTAATCCTAGGATTTCATTCAAGAGTAAGGTATGATCAAGTGATCAATCAAGTAAAGATAATTGATGTGGTTGCATAGTGTCACATCTTGCCTTATCTTTCATACCATCTCTATGGCTATATAGCTAAACCTTATCATCCCCAGGTCTCTTAGCATAGTAAGCTACAGTGTCAAGTCGCTTCGCGACATGGATATAACTCATAATATGTAGTATTACTACCTATGTATAAAAATAACATTGTTATCTAAATCCCCATATAAGATATATAGGAGTATAGAGACACTTTCTTCCAATCACAAGTAATATAGATCTCTCGTTACCTATTCTTGGAAATGGTCTTCCCTTTCATGATCAAGTAATTTTTCTATCCTTTCCTAAGGCATCAATAATAATATCAATTGATCTTACCAATCAAATATATATAAGGTATGGTGTAATTATAGGTCACAATCCTTGACCTTTCCACTATTTTTCTCCAAAAATTCTAATACCTTTTTCCTTGTGGTCATAAAATGTATGACTTAATTAACATCATGAATTGTGAAGAAGTCATTAGTTCTTCCAAATTGAAAATATATTCACTATTTTTATTGGTTGGGGTACTTAATCCGAGTCAATCCATTCTCTTCCTTCCCCCTTAGTGCTTTCACAACATTCAATCTACTCAAAGTTGAACTCCTAGCAAACACTTGCTTCTTTGAAATTATTTTTCGTTCCTTTTTGTTGGCTTTCCATTGCCTTTTTCTTGCCTCAATGGTATACTTTGAATATACTTTTTCCCAAAGTTAGATTCATCATTGATTTATAATCCTATAGATTCAACATTTTGGATCATCCAATAGAAGATCTAATGAATAATCAACAACATAGAAGTTAAGAGGCACACTAATATTCCCATTCTCTTTCCAATATCATTTTTGTGGAGGAATATCCATACCCGCAAAGCCTCGTTGGTTGATGCACCTTTCAACTTTGAGCGTTGTTTCCTTACAACTTCTATTGATTTGACACATAGTGCCATATTGTATTCCATTTTCTTTTGGAACCTCTAAACATACGTTGATTTTCATAGAGATGTTGGTGAGTTAATCTTATACTCCAACCAATCTATGTACTATCCAAACCTTTGGTCAAGCCAACCCAATTTATCTTTACAGGTTTCTTTCCTACAATCACCTTTTCAAGTGACTTTATCCTAATGCTTGGAATATTATTCACTTATAACCTTTAGAGATACCAAAGTTTTTTGGTCTCTTTTTCTCATCTTAATCAAAACTCCAAATTGATCTCATCGGTTTTGGTTGGTGGAACCATGTCCACGTCATTGATCACTTCATTCTGACCATTATGATATTTTCCCTTTTTTCTAGGTACTAATTGTTTTCTTGCAAGATCCTATCCTTATAAAAGAATTAGATTTATGTCAAGAGTTCTCCAACCCCGTGGATAGATCCTTCGTTGAATCTCTACTTCAATTTAATTTATGTCGAGATTGAATACACATAGATTCATAGTGTTTTTACTAAATCCAAGAATCCTTGTCTCTTTGAAGCTTATAGGTTGCTATCAATAATGAATATTCTCTCAATCCTCTCTATCCCTTAAATTTTTATATCTATTTCATAGGATGAAGGTATATTTTGGTTATTCTTCCTAAGCCTCCTACATAACTTGATTGCATAATCTTCCGCAATCCAAGGGGATATAAATATAAGTTGCTTTTTTAGGATTTTCCACTCCTTGGACGACTCTTCTCTAGTCCCAAACTTAAGCAAGTTTCTAGGAATCTTATCTTCCTTTTTATTTCTCCATATTATTTTCTCTTGTTGTTGTAGCATAAGAACTTTTCAACCATTATCTTATGATAAGGTTTACGCATTGTTTGCATAATGAGCTCATAGGTTTCAATGTTGAACCTGGGTCTGATACCACATGTAACATGCCAATCCTTCTTTGAAAGTAAAAATTTCCTAAGTTTTCACTGTGCAAGTAAATAAACTATGTAACAAGCCATTGCAATAAAAAATTGCTTTATTTATTGAGAATATACATACAAAGATGTCATAGCAATATACAATAGGATTCCATTTCATTAGAATAATTTCACAAGTTAAAATAATACAAGAATACATGCAATTACATACATAGCTCAAATGAGCTTTAGAACAAATAGCTTAATGATGGTCCATGATCCTTCCTTTCAAATCTTGGTTCTTTTGTTGCATACTAGTGAGAAGCATCGCTCAAGCACTTTTCCACCTATTGACAATTGAGGTGTTTTTTGTAGCTTAATACTTTGTAAAAATTTATGATTGTTGATCTAAATATGCTTTCCTTTGTTACATATTCTTTGTGGGTGATTATCTTGATTAGTCCATTTTACTATTTGTAGAATGTAGATAGAAGTTGATAGAGGAAGTAGACAAGATATTAGAAAGATTACACAAGCATGTACCGTGGAGAAACCCTTTCAGAAAAAATTTCCACCATGAATTATTCTATTATTCAATCTCTGAAGTAGATTACAATAGCTCCAATTCTGGCTTGAGATTGCCTCTTTTGCCTTCACCAAAACTTTTTCACACCTGCAATAAAAATTGATAATAACTCTCTTCAACTTGCTTGAGATAAATAGGCATTAAACAACTTTGTAAACTCCAATTGAGTTACAATTACAATGCTCAAGCCCTATCCCTAAAAGGTATGCCTATCTCTTCCAAGTAGAGTTTAACCATGAAGACAATGCCAAATCCTCATCTTCATGCATTTGGGCGTCCCAAACTGAAGTGCCAACTCAACCTTTATTATGTAAATATCTTCAAGGCTTCATCCTCAAAGTAGGCACCCAAGAGTGATCCCACTTAACTTAGACTTCTAAAATATCTTACCATGCAAAGGAGTTAATTCCAAGAAGCCAACTTGGGTGCCCAAGTTGGGTCCAAGTCATTTCCTATTAACTAAAACATTTCTCAACACCATTCATGCAAGAATGGTCATCCCCTATTAACTAAAGGTAGTCTCTGTTATCTATCATGCAACTCAAGTCATTAGTCATGCATTCTAAGTTAACTAAAGTCAACTAGCATTCAACTAAATCTAACTGAAGATAACTAAACCATAACTGAATTGAACTGAACTGAACTTCATTCATGCAAACATCAAACCCTAACTCCTAGGATCTTTACATGCATTCAGAAGTGTTATCTCTTACTCTAAATAGTTAACTGAACTCAAGGTGAGTGTCACCTACCATGTGGGCACCCCATGTGCCCCTATTATTTAGGAACTCATAATGGACACCCTCATATGCTCCTAACATTTAGAACTAATTACAAATGTCGATTAAGATGATTATTTCATCAAATATTAATCTCTTTCTAATCCTAGTGTTGTTTAACACTTTCCAAGGACTTAGGAGATACATGAAATAAATAATGTTTAGGATTGCAATTAAATGACATCCTATTTCCAACATTCTCCCACTTGACATTATACATTGCAATTATTCTAAACAAGGAATACTAATTTTAAATCAAGTACATGACTCAATGCCAATGGCCTTCTTGCACCAACTAATCAATCCATGCCAACTTCAAATACAACCAAATGTTGAAAATTGAGGTGTTTTCTTAGCTTAATACTTTGTAAAACTTTAGGATTTCTTATCTAAATATGCTTTCCTTTGTTATAGATTCTTTGTGGGTGATTATCTAATTAATTCATTTTATCATTTGTAGAATGTAGACAGAAGTTGATAGAAGAAGTAGACAGGATATTAGAAAGATTACACAAGCATATATCGTGGAGAAAACCTTTCGAGGAAAAAATCCACCAAGAATAAATCTTTTATTCAATCTCTGAAGTAGATTACAATAGCTCCAATTCTTGCTTGAGAATGTCTCTTTTGTCTTCACCAAAACTTCTTCACAACTTGCAATAAAATTGATACAAACTCTCTTCAACTTGCTCTAGATATATAGGTTTTAATCAACTTTGTAAACTCCACAAGAGTTACAATTGCAATGCTCAAACCCTATCCCTAAAAGGTACACCTATCTCATGCAAATAGAGTTATGTCATGAAGAACAATTTCAAATCCTCATCTTCACGCATTTGGGTGTCCCAAAATGAAGTAGCAACTCAACCTCTATTTTGTAAATATCTTCAAGGCTTCATCCTCGATGTAGGTGCCCAAAAGTGGTCCCACTTAACTGAGTCTTCTAAAATATCTCAACATGCAAAGGAGTTAATTCCAAAAATCCAACTTGGGTGCCCAAGTTGGGTCCAAGCCATTTCTTGTTAACTGAAACATTTCTCAACACCATTCATGTAAGAATGTTCATCCCCTGTTAATTGGAGGTAGTCCCTGTTATTTGTCATGCAACTCAAGTCATTAGCCATTCATTCCAAGTTAACTAAAGTCAACTAGCATTCAACTAAAAATAATTGAAGATAACTGAACCATAAGTTAATTGAATTCAACTGAACCAAACTTCATGCATGCAAACATCAAACCCTAACTCCTAGGATCTTTGCATGCATACAAAAGTGTTATCTCTTACTCCAAATAGTTAACTGAACTCAAGGTGAGTTGTCACCTACCATGTGTGCGCCTCATGTGCCCCTATTATTTAGGAACTCGTAATGGATGTCCTCACATTCTCCTAACATTTAGAATTAATTACAAATGTCAATTAACATGATTATTTCATTAAATATTAATCTCTTCCTAATCCTAGTGTTGTTGAACACATTCCAAGGACTTAGGAGATACATGAAATAAATAATGTTTAGGATTGCAATTAAATGACATCCTATTTCCAACATTCTCCCATTTGACATTATACATTGCAATTATTCTAAACAAGGAATAATAATTTTAAATCAAGTACATGACTCGAGGCCAATGGCCTTCCCACACCAACTAATCAATCCATGCTAACTTCAAATGCAACCTACATAATCATGAAGCTCTAGGAAAATGATTAAAACCAAGAATACTTATCTGTAGGAACTGATTTCATAAGATAATCTACAACATTAATTAAATTCTCGCCTTTCTAAATTAATACCTTCCCATTTTCAACCATTTCTTGCACAAAGTGATACTAAATATCAACATGCTTAGTACAAGCATGATACATAGGATTTTTGGCTAAACACATAACACTCTGACTATCACATCAAGTTTAACTTACTTGCAATCAAAACCAATACCTTTTCCAAGTCTCTATAACCAAACTGCCTTTTCAAAGGCATGTGTAACCACTGAGTGTGTTGAACTCACGTTCAACCAAGGTGTAGGCTCCTTGGTCTTTTCTGTTGGAAAAACTTTTCTTGTTAGTAACAATTCCAACACATGTCTCTAACCATAAGAGAATTCAAGCCTCACCTATTTCTCCAAATATCCATGAGGACCTGTAACCAACCAATCCATGCCAAAATCCAAATGCAACATAGCAATATCATGAAGTAATCAAGCAAATGATTAATGTACGCAATACATAAGAGAACTACACAAGATCAATGTCAAAGTTCCAATCTTGAACATAAACACTACATCCATGATCTAACCATCTCCTCTTAGGAGATCACATGCACCATAACATACATCTTGGTCTCAGGAGAACATGTAATATGCCAAACTCTAATCTAGAATCAAGAGTAAACCATGACATAATAACTGTGTGTCAAAAAATATGCGTGAATTATATTAAAACAAACACATTTAGATGGGAAGTATTATATTAAAGAATCTATCTAAATCAAACATAGTTTAATAACATAATTCTCTAAAAACTTCACATCCTCCTCTAATCTTAAATGTCCTAACAATTTGTGCTCTTAGATCTTATTCTTGCACAAATCCCTGAGATGTCATCTAAGAAATGAGTAGCCTACTTGCCTACAATGCATAATCTAAGCCTACATCTACATGATTAAAAGGTTCAACTATATGAAATGATAACTAGACATGGTGAAATGATCCAATATGCACAAAATGATATGAAGTGGAAGATAATGCAAACTATGCTAATGCTAATGGGATTTAGAATTGATTCTACATGCTAAATTAAACTATGAAATTCCTAAAGGAAACATGATCCAAATCAAAATTGATAACTAATCTTAAATGCTAAGCTAAGAATGCAAATGAAGCTCTAAAAACTCAAGTGAAATTCTGCAGACTAAGATTATGCAATTGCTCCTTCTTGAAAGGTTGTAAATGGGCCTCAATTTATAGATTTTTCCAAGGCATTGGGTGAGTTGGCAGCCATGAACAATTGAGATTTGATCTGGAGAAATCAACGGTGAAGAATGAGAAGGATGGAGAAAACAAGGCAATGGTTCCCTTTAGTAAAACCAATTTGCCAAGTGTAGGAAGGAATCAATTGGGGGATGAAGCCATGTGTCTTGAAGGTTGTTAAATTTGTTGAGAGTAAATATCCAATTTAGAAAATAAAGATAATTATTTTCATGTGACACATGGTGAGTTGGAGGGTGAGGTGGAAGGTAGTTAGAAAAGTATGTAGAAATGTGATGGAATTCAAATTTAAAAATTTGAATTAAGTGAGAGGGAAGTTAATTAAAATAAAAATATATATTTAGACTTGCTCATTTTAATTAAATCGTGAAAGAGGTGAATTGGAATAGAAGAATTAAGAGGAAAGGAACTATATAAATAAATTTTATTTATTTATATAATGGAGGAATAAAAACTTATTAATTAAATAATCAATATTTAATTAATATTCTCCAAACCAATTTTGAGTGTATATAATAGCAACCACTCTAAACCAATAAAAAACCATATCCTCAATCTCATGAAGATAACCTTACCAATGATGCATCCATGTCACTGCCAACAACTCCCATTGAACCGTGGTACCGAGTCACACATGGCATCATGACTACCATTCTCTCTATGAAGATCACTCTAAAACATGAAGCAAAGAGTTATCACAAACAATATTAGCTTAAATAGCCAATGCATCATTATTGTCATCCGAGGACTCCTCTGTGGAAGAATCAAAACTCTCTTTCTTATTCTTACAATCCTTCTTCACATGTCTTGGTTTCCCACAGTTCCAACAAATTACCTTACTCTTACCAGGGGTTTTAGACCGTCCTTTAGACTTACCCTTTCCTTCCTTGTCTCCCTTAGGTTCCTTTTTCTCAGGCCTACCTTTTACAAACAAGGCATCTTGGATTCCCTCTTTAGACTTCCTCCTCATCTCCTCTGCTAGGAGAGTAGGAATTATATTGTCCATCTTAGGATCTGCACCAATACCACTGATAGCAACAATTCAATTTTCCCAAAACTCTAGTAAATAACAAAGTAACAAAATGTATTTATCTTCATCTTCTAGCTTTACATCTACAAATGCTAACTAACTTAGAATCAAGTTAAAAGCATTCAAATGATTTGCAACTGAATCACCTTCTTTCATATTTAAAGAATACAACTATCTTTTCAAATACAACTTATTAGTAAGACTTTTAGTTTGATAAATATCACCTATTCTCTTCCACAACTTATATGCAATAGTTTCTTTTGAAATATTCAAGAGAACATCATTAGCAAGACATAATCTTATGGTCCCTCTTGTCTTCTTATCAAGCTTAGCCCAATCCTCATTTGACATCATTGAAGGTGACTTTGTCTCGTTACCAACAGGTAACCACTGATCTCTCTCTTCAAGGAGATCCTCCATTTTTAGTTTCTACATCTCATAATTAGATCCATTGAACCTTTCAATTTATAAACAAGAATTCAAACTCATTGTAACAAACTTATTTTCTAAAATCAGCAATAACAAAAAATATAAAAGCTCCCACTAAGCCAAAAAACCTCCTATCTTTTAAGAGAATGGAATCCCAATACTCTACCCAACCTCAACTCTGATACCAAATGTTGAAAATTGAGGTATTTTCTATAGCTTAATACTTTGTAAAACTTTATGATTGCTGATCTAAATATGCTTTCCTTTGTTACAGATTCTTTGTGGGTGATTATCTTGATTAGTCCATTTTACTATTTGTAGAATGTAGACAGAAGTTGATAGAAGAAGTAGACAGGATATTAGAAAGATTACACAAGCATGTACCATGGAGAAACCCTTTCGGGAAAAAACTCCACCATTAATTATTCTATTATTCAATCTCTGAAGTAGATTACAACAGCTCCAATTCTTGCTTGAGAATGCCTCTTTTGCCTTCACCAAAACTTCTTCACACCTGCAATAAAAATTGATAATAACTCTCTTCAACTTACTTGAGATAAATAGGCATTAAACAACTTTGTAAACTCTAATTGAGTTAAAATTACAATGCTCAAGCCCTATCCCTAAAAGGTACGCCTATCTCTTCCAAGTAGAGTTTAACCATGAAGAACAATGTCAAATCTTCATCTTCATGCATTTGGGCATCCCAAACTGAAGTGTCAACTCAACCTTTATTCTATAAATATCTTAAAGGGTTCATCCTCAAAGTAGGCACCCAAGAGTGGTCCCACTTAACTTAGCCTTCTGAAATATCTTACCATGCAAAGGAGTTAATTCCAAGAAGCCAACTTGGGTGCCCAAGTTGGGTCGAAGTCATTTCCTATTAACTAGAACATTTCTCAACACCATTCATGCAAGAATGGTCATCCCCTATTAACTAAAGGTAGTCTCTGTTATCTATCATGCAACTCAAGTCATTAGTCATGCATTCTAAGTTAACTAAAGTCAACTAGCATTCAACTAAAACTAACTGAAGATAACTGAACCATAACTGAATTGAATTGAATTGAATTGAACTGAACTTCATGCATGCAAACATCAAACCCTACATGCATTCAGAAGTGTTATCTCTTACTCCAAATAGTTAATTGAACTCAAGGTGAGTGTCACCTACCATGTGGACGCCCCATGTGCCCCTATTATTTAGGAACTCATAATGGATGCCCTCACATGCTCCTAACATTTAGAATTAATTACAAAGGTCAATTAACATGATTATTTCATCAAATATTAATCTCTTTCTAATCCTAGTGTTGTGTAACACTTTCCAAGGACTTAGGAGATACATGAAATAAATAATGTTTAGGATTGCAATTAAATGACATCCTATTTCCAACACCACCAACCACAGACTCATATACGGCCCCCCACACATCTATCACTTAATAGATGGCCCTTCCCTTCGATAAAGAGATTGGTAGAGTAACTAGATAATGACAACCGACTAAGCATAGTGTTGTGTCCTACATAACTAGAACTTGTAAACCCACAATCTAGAAATAGCATGTAATATTAGATCATGGTGAACTGATAGTGGAGCTAGAGGTAGTCACACTACTTTGGCCAAAGTGTTATCATTCAAAATTTTGAATGAAGGTCATTTTATCACATACACTACTTAGGGTTGATTTGACTCAAGGTCATCATAAACTATGCATAGGTTATTCCTTCAATGGATAATCTATCACCCTAGAGATAACCTATCACCATTTCTACTAACTTGGAATAAATCTACTTAACAAAGTAAATACATAATCTCCCTCCCATGTTGGATAAACAATCCTAGGAGTAAACACAAGCTATTCTAGTTAAATCAATAACCTAGCTAAGAGTAACACATATGGCACTCATGTCTAATCATATCTAGTATGTAATACTTATAATAAACACAACCCTCCTATTATGGAGTACATACAAGCACATCATGAAAATAGTGTAATAGCTTCTATTTCCTTTTCAAATCATTACTATCTTCCCTAAATGCAAGTACTTATAATAGACAATTCAAACAATCATGGAGAATAATCTTTCAAAAACTAAACAATAAAAGAAGAAATATCCTTGTGCCTGATTTCACTTATCCAATTGATTGTCAGTAATCAGTTTCCCATAGTAGCAACTAGCTTAAACATGATTCCTTCAACTATGCCACAATAACTCTCTTCTCTCAAGTTGAAGATATACTTCACTCAATATAATAATTCCCTCATAAATACTCTCAACTTTCTCTCTCAGATAAACAAAATATTGCAGCTATGAATTGTAGAGAAAAATGTATAAAATATTGTGCATAAAGCATATGGGATGCATCCCAAACAAGTGAGTTTGCACTCCTATTTATATAGCAGAAAGACATTTTCCATCATATAGATTAGGCATGGATGTTGACAACAGTCACTATGCAACACCACTCACTCCATACAACTAAAAGGTGGCACATTAAGGACATACTTAGCCAAACAATACTATAGATTGACCTCCTTTGGTGACAGCAATGAAAGACTATTTCAAAACATCACATGTTGATAAAGCATAATGTGAATTGCTCACACAATGAACATCTACAACAAATAGGTTTCATAAGGTGGTGCCAAGGTAATTCATTCTCTTTCCAATAGTTGGCGGTTTGCATTGTATTTGAATTAGTCAATATCAAATGTGCAACACATAGAATGCATCGACTTAGTCTTGGCATGAGTCGACTAATTACATTTATCAGTTTGACCACTTTAATGACATGCTCGTTCACAACTTAATACAACTTTTATAGCTGTTGATATTAGCACATAGACATAGCAATAAGAAGTTTACTAAGTCAAAGATGATTCCACTAAAGGCATTGACCAAGTCTTTTCCTTATATCGACATAATGTTGTGAATTAATTTGCAGAATATTCGCTTCTATAAGTGTGGGCAACATGGGTTAAATTCGGCCTCA